>JAOVYX010014828.1:0-60135 GCA_035668315.1 Drosera spatulata | reverse complement strand
GGGGGGGGGTTGGCTGGGGGGGTGGCAGCTGGTGGAGTAGGGAGACGGTGGGGAGAGGAAGAGGGAGAGAAGGGAGGCGGCGGCGGGCTGGGCAGGTGGCGGGTGGTGAAGGAGGGAGGCGGTGGAGCGAGAAAGAAGGAGAGAAGGAAGGCGACGACGGGGGCTGGCGACGGCGGGGCTTGGCAATGGCAGCCGGTGGTGGTGAGGAAGACAGCACGGGAAGGGAGGCGGGTGGTGGTGTGTGCAGGGGAGGGAGGAGAGAAGAGGAGGGTGGCGGCCGGCGGGGTGCGACGGGGAGGCTGGCAACGATGATAACGGTGGGCGGCGGCGGCGGTGTTGGGCAGGAAAGTGGTGGTGCCTGGGGGAATGCGCAGGGAGTGGAGAAAATAGGAAGAAAAGGATGAGGAAACGGATAAGACCGCCACGTGTCATTCCGTGGTTGGTCAGATTAGGATAATTTAGGATTTCGTTATCCTTTAAGTTTATATTTGATATACTTATTTCAATTGTTCGTCGAACTAAATATATGAAAATTCTCTGAATTTAGTAACGAGTTCGTATTTATAGTTAAAATGACAATCCGAAAAATAAATTTTTCTCGATTTATTACATTGTCATAAGTAGTTGGGAGCTTGATATTCCTTAAGTTGGTTTTGTGTTCGTCCAATGTGGATAAAGAAAGCAAAACAGGTTTGGGAGAGTTTACCGTCTTATGGGTTCTTCCCGATCTGATGTAATTTTTGCATCGTTAAAACAAAAAACGAAAGTTCTCAAAACACGTGTTATTCTTTCCGTTCCAAATTTTTTACAATATTTTACCTAATCGATCAATCCCAAATTTTTTATAATATATCTATATTAAAAAAGTATTATGTGATTAGGAATTAAAGTAGATAGAAAGAAAAATATTACAGAAAATTATCCAAACATACAGTTTTGAAAAATTAATTCCAAAAACATCAATGCGGGATTTTAATTCCTAAAACATATAATTTCAACGTTTCTCTCTCCTCCCACAATCTCATTTTCCTCCATCAAATCCACCTTCGCATCTGCTCACCACTACCGCGACATCATCTTCACCATCGCAATCTCTCCTCAGTCTCCTTGTACGATCTCTCCATCACCCAAATCAAAGGAGCTCTTCAGTGTCTTTGGAGAAAGTCAATTCAACAATGACTCTGATAACATTAGTTACCCACTCATGATTATAAGGGTCGGCTGATGATTTTAGAGTTGTTAATTCAAATGATTTCTTATAGGACAATGCTTTTGATATTGTTGGTGTTTCGTCGTGGAAGAAACTGTATTTGAGAATTTTTGATATTTTTGTAGATGATGTTGATATTTTTTGTAATATTTTTTGTTTTCTTGTGATCGACCAATTCACGGAGATGGTTTATGAGGACTGGGTTTGTGGATTTATATTTGAAATGTGGATGGTGGGGGATGTAAGTAAGGTGTTCGATGAAATATCGAAAATGAACAATATTGATCAAATGTTAAACGATTTTGTTGTAAAGGTTTTGTGTTTTTTTGGTATTATTTTCTTTATTATTAGAATATTTTCTTATAGTGTAGTATGTGTGAATAAAAATATTTTTTCCCTTTATACGCTCTATTTTTTTCTTCAGGCACTCTGTTTTTTTTCTTCATGTGCTCCGTTATTTTCTTCAGACGCTCTATTTTTTTCCTTCAGGCGCTCAATCTTTGTCCTTCAAACGCTCTGTCTTTTTTTTTCCTTCAGGCGTTCTGTTTTTTTTCTTCTGGCGTTCTTTTTTTTTCTTCAGACATTTTATTTTTATTTTTATTTTTTCAGATGCTCTGACTTTTTTTTCTTCAGGCGCTCTGTTTTTTTTTTTGCGCTCTGTTTTTTGTTCTTCAGGCGCTCTGTTCTTTTTTTCTTTAGGCGCTCTGTTTCCTTTTGAACTGACGCTCTATTTTGGGATTCCGACTAGGCGGTCGGATTCCGACAACGTCTCCGACGAGGCGGCCGAATTCCAACAACGTTTACGACGAGGCGATCGGATTCCGACGAGGTCTCCGACAAGGTGGTCGGATGGTCGGATTCCGACGACGGTGGTTGGATTTTGGTCAAAAACCCGACGGCGGTTGGATAATGACAGGGGTTGAGATGGAGATGAAAATAAGATTATGGATTTAAATGAGAGTAATGAATGGTATGTTTTTGAAATTTAAATTACTTAGATATTTTTTTGATATTTTTTTCAAATTTTTATAGTTTTGGATAAAAACCCCAAAATATTATGGGATTAGAATTAGAGTTGAAAAAAAAATCTAAATTTTCTTACATAAAGTGAATAACACACGAAAATTATGAGACAACGTGGAGTAAATAACATAAAATTTCAAAGATTAGTATCTATATAGGGACGCAGGGAGTGATATAAGCCTCAGCTTGTAATCAGAGTCAATCGTTTTGGTGTTTCAGTCTCCGAAATTGAAACATTCTATTCTTGCGTACGGCAAGAATGTGATGAAATGTTCTCAAGTAAGACGTGGTGACCATAAAATAGTCAAAAGAGTATTCACAAAGGCACAGGAAAGAGGATGTTTATAAGATTATTACGGACCGAGTCATCTACAAAAATTTGTGACAAGAAAATGGGACTAATCAACATGATCACCCATCAAACTTGAACGAAAACTGACCGTTTTCACAACATAAACCATGATTACTCACTCCGGCATGTCAAGAAACAACCCCTGCTAAGAGAACCAAGAAAAATGTACAACTGAAACGGAACTTTTGTCCAAAGAGCCAGGCAGGTGAAGTTTTACAAGTTGTGATAAACAAATGAGCTACGCGCTTCATCAGTAAACTTCTTGCTCTGTGCCTGGACCGTTGGCTGGTTACTAATCACCGTGTACTGGAAACCTTTTGGCATACTCACCTTCGTTTTGGGATCATGGAGTCCTAGTTGAAAATATATCATGCAGAATTACCGAGTAGATTAGCAGCGCGCCAAATCGCAGGAGGAAAACTAGCAGTTCATATTAGCATCTGGATGGCTCCGGGTAAGATACGAAACTTTCGAGGAAGGAAACCCAGGAACTCCCCATCTGATTGCACATAGATACTGCCACTGGCTTCCAGTTCCTCTACCAAAATTGAAGTTGCCCTAGAATAACAGGCAGCTGTTCATTACAAGGCTATCAGATGATATAGTATTCCTAACAGCTGAAGTAGAAGTCAAACGAGAAACTAGCAACTTCGATGGTAGCTCAACGGTTCAGGGTCCAAGCACTGTTTTAATGGTTATGGTTCAAATTATGGGAGCAATGAACCTTTGCTCTTGCAAAGGTTCAAATGTAATTATTTATCAGTAGGATACATGTTGTAGCGGATGAAAGTTCGAAGACTGGCTCGGTTTGATCCATGATATTCCCCATTACCAGGAAATGTGCGAAATGGACAAGCTCAATCATAATTGATCAACTCAGACTTCTGGATTAAAATATTAATCTCGGCCAAATATATATACTATTAGCGCATAGGCTTTTGGTTTGAACTCCCTTCTGGCCACTTCCGACCCAGACAACACAAACAACCAGCAGTAATAATGAAATGAAGAGTAAAAATGGATGTGGATCATATACCTTCTGGAGATAGTATTTTTGAGGGAAAGATGAGTCCCGTTGTAAAGCTTGAGTAAGTTGAGTACGAAATCGTACCACTTGAAGCCTTGAAGAATCACAACCTGCATCATCCCAGATGAAAAATCAGTGTAAAATACGGAATTTCCGACAATGCCCATATTTTAGAGTTCTTCAATTAAAGGGCCGTCTATGGTTGTATTCTGCTGCGTAAATGGAAAAAGCAAAAATCACAAGTGTGTTCAATAGGATGACGGCTCCTAAATTCACACCACAGCTGCAAAAAGACTGCTAAGGTGCACAATGTCATGAATAAATAAAAACTAGCGATGCAGATTGTGCCATGTTATGTAACTGTTGTTAGTCAAAATCATGTCATTAGAGATGATGCGAAAATACTTAACCACTCTAAATAAACCACGTGATGTGATGAGTTATTTTGTTTAACCTTCTAAGACGTTCCGGTAGACAAATCATATCCTTGCATCATAGCAGATAAACCTCCACTTGAACAAGAAACTGAACCAGTATCATGCGAGATCGCACAATCATCTATTTTGAGCCTTAATTTTGATGTTGGGCGGGTCATATTGTGTCAGTTTCGGCTTAAATAAGCACGGGTCATATGGTCCTTCATCATTTGTGCATATAATGCTCAGCCAAAACTCACTAGCACTGCATCATTTAGAACATGAAAGTCGTGTGCCAGATGAACAATGCTTCAGCAATTCAGGGTGCTGTTCAACGAATTACTCTATCAACTGTATATATAAAGTATATGAGTACTAAAATGAGCTGAATATAGCTATTAGCCTATTACCTCAAAATTTCCACTGGAAGGCTTGGCATTAGGGCATATCTTCATTCCCCCACCAAAGTATTTTGCATTTCCAACGGAAAGGGCTGTCACTTGAGGGCATACTTCCCATTCACCATCATTGACCTAGGTATGCGAGCAAGTTAAAAGAAAACTGGATTCAATCACTTTCAATGGGAAATTTCATTCACATCCACTATATCTTCACAGAAACCAAACTCTTCGCTGCAAAATTTACAACCTATAGAAACTATGGAACTGAATTAACTCTTTTATTATCAGAACTGAATTGACTAATTTCAAGTCAACGAGTTCTTACAATTTTTAACCCATTCATTATCAGCTCATGAATGATGTGGAATATATCCAAGAACAAAGCAGAAGTAAATTTCAAACTCCAATCTTCACCGAAATCAGACAAACAAAAAAAATAGTTTGGAGAATATCTAAAAATGCACTCACCTTGATTCTAAGATCCTTGTTACAGTGCCCCATAAAAGCTTGCAACGTACCTATGACATAACAAAATTTTCCAAATCTCTTATATCTGGCAGCATAAAAACCAGCCTTAGCACTCCTGCAGAGAGAACAGAGCACAAAAGATGGGTAAACAATATAGGTTTTTCCAATTGTTATCCCCGGAGCACTCAACATGTTTATAAACTTACAAGTGAATATCAGCAACATTTATGAAGTAATGAGCTTCTCCACTATCGCCTGTGATAACTCCAACATCAATCCACGACCTCAGACCTGCAAAGAACTTTGACGAGGTGTATTAGCCGCAGATTACATAGACAAATTCTAGACATAGCAAACACCTTATAAAGGCTTCCGCTCAAATATCAATGTTTCAGATTACAGTTAACCAATACCAGAGATCTAATTTGACTTGCTATCCTTATTGATTATGAGTGGATAAACACACTGCATTCCAGTGAAAATATGAACCATTTGAATCAAAAAAAAAAAAAGAAAAAAGAAAAAGAAAAAAAGAAACTTATGAAGGCTTCGTTCAAGGAGAACAAACTGCACTCAACTCACAAGTATAACATCAAGGAGTCAAGTTACCTTTAGCTATGCGTTCAATTGCTTCATGTGGATCATTCTTCCTGAAGGATATAGGCCCTTGATAAGAATGCATAAAGTAACAATGTTTCATAACTTATAGCGAAGAATTTACTAGACTAACCAGCCAAACGTTCTTGCGAAATCAGACCCCGTACCCAGTGGTATAAGCTGCAGAAGACATAAAGGTTGTCAATTATCCCTCAGGTATCGAAATAAAAATAACCATAAACAAAGTAGCAGCAAGGCCAAGACCAGAAAAAGTTTATCAAATAGAGCATCTAGTGCCAGCAATAATCCTTACACCAAGAGCTGTAGTATGAGTAGCTTTTTCATTTTGTTTAGGGACAAGCTCTCCATTCCAAAAGAATCCATTAACCACCTGCCACATAAAGGTCATGGAATAGCATAGCTGAAACATTATGCAGGAACCATACAACAAGTTTGCAGTCAACTGCAGAAGAAAAGCATCAAAGGAAATTGAGCTTGCTCCTCTGATTAAGATTTCTGATTCTGAGCCTAAAAAAGGTAAATGAATTGGCTTCCCACAGCATTTGTATTAGGAAGCTCATACCTCATGAAGTGTACCATCTCCCCCCACGGCAACCACTGCATCAACACCCTCCCTGATGGCCTGAAAAAGTCAAGACTAGTCTCACAAAGGGAAAACAGGTTACACTTAAAACAATAAACATTATTCAATTAGATTGAGGTAGTTATTTAAGCAATCACTCGAAATCCTACCTCTCTTGTAATATCAATTGCATGGCTAGGACCAGAAGTGAGGGACTCGCATACCTAGTTCACCATACAAACGACAAGCTTCAATTCCATAGGAGTTAGTATAAGAATGACATAAGGGGTAACACTAGGAACCCAACATGTATGTGGAGTAAAGTAGGAAACTTACGCCATATAATGAATGCATCTCGAGATGACTCTTAGCCAGATGAATAAGGAGAAACGCCAATGATGAATAAATGCAAACCGAGGGACGTTTAATTTGCTTGAGAAAGAGATTATGCATGCTTATGACTTGCAGATAATCCCCGAAATAAAATGCTTACTACTAAAACACAAAATAATAATAATAATAATCAATGCATTGTTCACAATAGCCAACGATGGCCATATATGGTTTCTATTTCTTATGGTCAAGCTGGTTTACAAGGTCATAAGCAATAACTTATAAATTCTTCCAACAGTCAATTAAAAATAAGCAACGACAGTGCTTACGCAGTTTTTGACCAAATATCGACTTCATAAAAGGCAGATTATAAGGCACAGGCGAAGTGCCAGACAACAGATTACAACAAAATTCGTTAGATAATCAAATACCGATGCTTCAATACAGAGGAGAACAGAATCTCACATTATAGTCATTGCCAAGTCGAGACCTCAGATACGGCAACAACTTCTTCCACTCCTTCCCCGTCCTCCCATTCGCTCCTAATCAACACACAATCATCATCAACCAATAATTGCCACATATGATTGATTATGCAGTCATTTTTTATCACACACACTCTCTCATCACTCCACATTCCAGTTAGTAATCATCAAATCACATGAGATACACAAAACATCCATACATGGAGACAGAGTTGCTTAAATCACATAAATCCGCGTGCCAAGTCAAACATCGCTTAAATTCACAAAAGTGACGAGGGACTGTCGCTGTCATTTCTCCGTCAAAACAAGCCTCAAATCAACAATTCCCAATCCAATCAAACCCTAATCCTCCACAAACGATGACACAGATAGACATAAAGAGCAAACCTCCGGGGTTGACGACGAAGACGAGGTCACGGCGACGAGATGCGGCGGCGGCGGAGACGGAGGAGGAAGACGAGGCTGATGAAGGAGAGGAGATGTCTGGAAGCTGATGAGATGCGAAGATCGAATTCCATGGCTTCGCTATCGCTGCTGCTGCGATTGACATGGTAGAGTGCGTGCGAGTGTCGTCGTTAGTGTACTGTATCTGTGCTTGGGGTTGTAATTTTTGTGCTACGAAATTGTAACACACGATAATATGTTTAGATAGTGTCGGGTTTGTTACGGAGCACGTGATTTTAGGACCAATTGTATATCATATAATTAGTTGTTGATCATTATATGTTATTTTAAATCATCGATTTTGTCCCATGAAGCTTGCAACTTTGTATGATATGTTTAGATGGTGTCTGATTTGTCATTGACCGACCACGTGATTGATAAACGAGCTGTTTATTATTTGGTTAATTGCTACTTGATCGTTATATGCGTGTTCCAATGGCGATGATTTTGTTCCAAACATGAGAAAACTTTCACTATTGACAATGTGGCATAGATGGATAACTTCATTGAGAATATGTGGCTCAGCTCGTGTATTAACGAGAATTAATTTGCAGTTGTTTGGATGATTTTGGACAAATCTCATGCCCGTAGCTGGACTGAGCATCAACTCACACCAGACTACTATCGATGGCACAATCGACTAAAAGTAGTTGCCTATTTGCAGTACACATAAATTGAAGGTAATAGAGGGAAATAATCCTAACAAGGTTTTTTTCCTTGCACAGAACTCATATTCTTCATACAGATCGTCGTTGCATTCCCCTCTCAGTCCAAAAAAACACACACTACATCGACATGATACACAGGGAAACTACAGGGAATAAGAAAACTTGTGTTCGAAAGTACAGGAGCTCTACCCCCCGCCCTTCCCTTTTTTTGGGTCAAAGCGTTTCTTCTTCTTCTTGGGCGCGACCGTCGGACCAGTGGTGCCCTCTTTGAATGGCATACCCATCAGGGCCAAAAGCCTGTAAGCTTCTTTATCTGTTCCTGCGGTCGTCGATATGCAAACATCCATCCCCCTCTGAGTACCGAAGGCATCATAACTGATCTCCGGGAACACACTCTGCTCATGGAAACCCATACTGAAGTTCCCATTCCCATCAAAGCTGTTGGGATTGACGCCTTGGAAGTCTCTCACTCGAGGAAGCGCCAAGTTGATTAGCCGGTCCAGGAATGAATACATGAGCTGGATAATCAATCGCCATAAGCAGACAAAATTAGACATGATACAATGCCTTGATATAAACAAGGGAAAAAATCGAAGTTGCATGAACTCGTGCTCCTTAAGAGCATTCTTGTCATCCAAGTATATAACTCTCTGAAAAAACTCATGAGCTTTCGCACCCAATTCCGGTACTGAATCAATCATCCAATGATTAGGATGTGAGTGATTCATAGTCCTCGGAAATGAGAAATTCAACATTCTATTGTACTACCGCATGGAGTAAAACATACGAAACACAACCAGTGTGCCTCCATACGATTCACCTCAAGGACCCAAAAATGGTGAAGAAAAGAAGATGCAATTGGCAAATCCACTGCATTTGAATTCAAACTAGCCCTTGAATTCCCATATTTGTAGTATATCAATATGAGATATCCACAAGATAATGCAAAGAAAGAAAGGCACATCCGTATCATCTATACAGATAATTCTACATAGGTTAAATTGTAAAAACCAAATTGCAACCGGATAACAAGATATGAAGGCGTAAAGGGCTCACATTCTTTCGGAGAGTGATCATGACCCCAACAGTCTGTCCTTCCCTGATCTTGAAATTTGCGACGGTTTGCCGTAGTCTTCACCGGCTTCTGCCCCGTAATGCATGCCAATTCCCCTATCACAGACTCCAACCCTTTTTTATTCTGTGAAGCGTCACCCATTCTGCAGTTCACCACAATCTTCTCAAGCTTTGGAACCTGCCAACAACAATACATTCATGTCCAACTCTTTTTGAACTTTAGGTATGCTTGGTTCATTAACATGATACAGGTCACAACTTTGAATTCTACTATCGATTATAAGGCAGTAGATATGAGATAGGCCAATGAGACATCATTTCAAGCACAAAACTAGCAAATTCAAGTGAGAGACGTGATGGGATGCACATGATACGGTAGTGACCTTCTATTATGAGCCTGAGTCAACATAACATCAGAATGTATGCGAACATAACTGTTGAGGAATATTATACTCCTAATGAATATATCCTCTAATCTTGTTACGGAATAATAATCTAAATATATTCCTAAAAGTAAGTTTCCAATACACACTAGAAAGATACCATCTAAGATTAGGCAGATTAGTAAAATTAATTATCTTGTATATCTTATGGCCTTAAGTTTGACGTTCTCTATAATATTTGCCTGGAAGCAATGTCTAGGTATTCCAAACTCGATGCCTAGGATCTACTGCTTTATGCCTTTATTCACCTAGAGACTTAACAGTAACGAGTTTATAGGGACTTATGTGCAAAAAGTCCCAAGCCAGGGGTTTAATGAAGCTTATCACTATCCATAATATCTAGATCTCCTGCTATGATACTCTCATAAACCAGCTCACCCACCCTCCTCATCAAACATAACTCAACTCCACCAAACAAACCCAAACCCCTAAAAAGTGATTAATTTACTCCATCAAAATAACAACCACAACAACCCAGACAATCTCCTCAAACACAGAATATGGAAATATCAAAATGTACCAACACAGTAAGACTGTTCCCTAATATCCACATTCAATGTCGAATCCCTAATCACATAATTGGCCAAAGAGTCCCTCACCTCATGAACATTCGTGTACCCGAACTCTTCCGACAACGCCGGCACGATCTTCTCGAAATACCTGTTCTTCAACCGATGCACCGTCTCCACATCCGCCTTCTCGATCGTCGGGATCGCCGTCGCCGTCGCCGTCGCCCTCACCACCAGTCTCGCCACGCGGCGACGGAGTGCGATGACGGAGGGGGGAGGGATGGAGCGGGAGATGGTGGTGGAGGGGAGGAGGTGGAGAGAGGAAGTGGAGACGGTGGAAGCCATTGATGAGGAGGGGTGTGAAGGGGAGGGTGTGAGGGTTGAGTCGCCTCTGGTTTTCGTTATCCATCTCAAAACTGTAGATAGCGGTGAGTCACAAACTAATTACAGCGTTTTAATTTGATAGGTAAATCTATAAATTTATATGTGTATTGAATGGAGCATTTGTATTAACTTATGTAAAATAAATTCTGATAAAAAAATAAAATATTAATGTGATAAAAAGTTGATAAGATATTGAAAAAATATACTAGGATGTGTGTTAAAACGTAGAAATTATAATGTGAGATAGAAAAATACGATAAAACTATCATATTAGTGTAGCATTTTCTATAAAATATAGGCTATTTTACTCTAATCCTATGTATAATAAAAAGTGAAAAAAAATATATGGAGATTTTGATGCAAGTGATCTAAGGGTTAGTTTTGATGAAAAAATAAGGGTTTTGTGTTTATGCTGCAAGCAGCCGTCAATAAACTACTATAAACCAACAATCATCACACATTTTCAACAATTCAAAATTTTGAATTTAAAAAATAATCCAAAAATAATTTTTAAACGTAGTAGATAGTGCTATTGCAGTTAATTGAATGGCATTTGCAACATAATTTTTTTCCCCAAGAAATAATACTCCCTCGTCTCGTAATATTTTTTTGGACTGTCTCAATATACTTGTAATCTTTTCTCTTTTAATAAAATTTTAATCTAAAAAAATCAAATCAATCATTTTTTTACTACAGTACGCTCACTACCTTCTCTAACAACTACACTACCCTTAAAGGATATTCTTTCTTCATCAATTTCTACAAAAATTCAACATAAACATGAATTCTCATACTGAACCAAATGATTACAAGTATTATGGGATAGAGGGAGTATCTTTTAGGGCAAGTTATTTTAAAATCTCTATTGAGTTTCAAATGCACAAATCACACCCTAATTGAGTTTAAAACACACGTCACTCCTTATTTTAAATTCATTTAATACTTTACTCACTGCAACTCCCTTTCTACGTCTCCAGGTCATCACCTTCATCCTTCCCCATTTCAAAGCATGACCTTTCCTCTTTCAAACCAGTCCATTTCCATCTCGATTTCTCCATCTTTTCTATTTTCATCATCTTCACCGCCTCGCCTCCTCACAGCTATCCTCAGCCGAATCCGAATCCTTAGCATCTTCTCTTCTCCATCTCGTCCTCGTACTCGTCTATCTCCACCTCCACACCAATGGGAAGAGACAAAGGGGTCAATAAGAAGGGGTCAAGGCGAAAAACTAAGGAGGGTTTGATAATCGAAGCACTATCTCCATCGACCCGAAGGAAGACCAAGGAGAGGTCGACAATTGAAGCTCTATCTCCATCGACACAAATAAGCCCAAACCTGCAGCCATCTTTTTCGGAATCAAAGGTGAAACGACGAACCCCCGACCTTTAATGCAGATGCTCGATGTCACTATTCCAAAAACAAATGGTGGATTTGAATAAGGTGATATCTAATCTATGTCGGAAGAAGTTAACGATGACTCCTTTTTTCTATTTTCTATATGCTTCTAGGTTACTCGTGAGATCACCTAAATTGACAGTATTGCTTGCTAAGTTTAGTGTAGATCCTACTAGGATGGTCATTGGGTTGAATGTAACTTTTGTTCCATTGAAAAAGGAACATATTTTCGTGATTGTGGGTTTGCTACAATATGGTTTAAGGGTTAATTTGAAAGGAGCATGCGAGAGTTCTACTTTGACTAGGTTATTCAATGATTCAGAGAAAAAACTAGAGAGAAAGTTGATGTGTGATATGTTGTTTGAACTCGTTCCCATTGAGGATGAGGAGAGGTCGAAGGTTTATGTAAGAGTCTTTGTGTTATATGTGTATAATTGTATCTTGTTTTTCAAGTCTAGTAGATACACGCATAGGTCTCTCTTTACCTATGTTGATGATCTAGATCGTCTCTGGGAATTCGCGTAGGGGTCTGCTATTTATGCTCACTTGATTGACTCCATACCGAAGTTTAAAACGATGAAGAAGATATTGCCAAAGAGGGAAAAAAAAGAAGGAGGTGTTGTGAAGTCGTCATACCTTGATGGTTATGTGTTTGCTCTTTTGGTACGTGTTTAATTAATCATTGTAATGATATCTTCCTTACTTTGGTTTTATGTTTGTATCTTTTTGTTGTTTAATTTGAAAAAAATTTATGCACTGATCTTATTTTTAGGTTTGGACTTACGAGAACTTAGAGGGTACAATATCGAACCCATCTAAGCTTGTAAGGTTCCCACGGATGTTTCGGTAGGAAGATGAAAAAGCTTCATCCAGTTCTAAGACCACACTCTACCTTCTTGTCAATGTAAATGAAATGTAAATCGTGCATTTTGTTGCATCAAATGATGAGATAGCTTTGCTATTGAGCCATGAAATTCCAAATGATTATGAAATGGTTTGTATACTGTAATTTTTTTGTTTTTGTGTTTGTAAAACTTGATTGTGTTGTCTTCAAATTTTTGTTGGTATACTACAGTATGGTCAAGGTTTTTTTTTTTTTTTCAAGCTACTACATGGCAGTCTGTTTAGATGTATGAGAGAAGGACTTTATCAGGGTGCCTAAGTCAAAAATCAGACGAAGACAAAGAAAAAAAAAGGATGGTAAAAAGAATGCAAAGGGGGGTGAATTGAAAATAAAGAGAAGTTTGTTTGATTCTCGTGAAATGAAGGATGAGACAGATGATGGCTCGAGTTACAAAGGATCGAAAGATAATTGTTAGGAGATGTGATGAAGGATATGGTATGGGATGTCCATCGAGAGTTTGATCCTAACTCCATTGTAAGGGACAGTGTTCGGATAATTCAGATTACAGTCCTGGTGAAGATGATGGGGATTAGATGAAGGAAAAGGGTAATGCTGGAGAAGAAATGAAGCTACCTGGGAATGATGAGGAAGATAACAAGAAGGATGAGGTAGGGGTCGACAATGATGATGAGGCTGAGATCTCGATAGGGATGATAGCAAGGCTGAGGGTGAGAGTAAAAGGGATGATAAAAGGATATGGCTGTGAGTAATAGGGACGAGGAGAGTGAGGAAAATGAGGAGAATGAGGATAATGAAGATGAAGATAGTGATGCTATTGTCATTGAAGGCGAGGACAACAATGATGAGAGAGTAGTGGATGTTGTGAATAACAGAACAAAGGAAGGTCGCAAGAAACGAAAAACTTTCTATCGAGTCACGCCTCCTAAGCGTTCGAAGAAATCAAAGGTTGAGGAACTGTTTTGTGGAGAATTTCTTCTCAAAAATCGAAACGATCAATTGATGTTACAAACATTTATTAAGGAAGTTGATATGAGGTAAATAAACGAGTCTTATCTTTTTTCTGTCTGCTGTAACTCGATTGTTGCTTGGTCAATAACTTAAAACTTAATTTCTTTACTTTGCTACTTTTTTTTAAAAATTTCGTAGTTTGGTCACACCATGACAAACGGGAATTGAGGGGTGAAGCTATCCTATGCTTGTTGAAGAAGGAGTCTATTTGTGGAAACATCATGAATTCGTATTTAAGGATGTTGTGTGAAGGACGTGAATTCGTCTTTTGACGTACAGAGCTTGTGTTATGTGGCTTGCAAAATAAAGAAGTTGTTTATGTTGAATTCTTTTCTTTGCATTATTTGTTTCTATATCTCTTTTTTTCCCCCCTTAAAAAGATTATATAGCAAAGGTCATGCATGACCCGAGAAAGACGCCTAAAAGACACAATTTTGGATCATATGTGGATGGACTAAAGGGAACATTTATGGTTTGGATGGAACGAGTTGACAAGGCCACGTTCTTATCCTCTCGATAAGTATTCTACCCACTATGTAACAACACAAGGTGGCATTGGTCTCTATTAGTTGTGGATGTCAATCCTAGAGCAATTAAGCATTACAACTCGATATGGAAAAAAACTTCCTTGCCACGCCATGCATGATGATAATAAAACTGGACTCCATAGTTTCATTGAATATCATTCATAATCTGAGTAGGCCTATAATTCGAAGTACTTCTTAACTTTCCCTTCACGATATTAGACCCATACTACCTTTACTTTTGGATGCCCTCTATTTGTAAAACCAATCTCGCATGCATGTCTCCAATTAAAATGGCGTATCTTGAAGTCCCTGGAACGCTTGGATCTCGCCGTATAGATACGCCACTTGCAAGGCTCGCTAGGGAAAACAACAATTACCTTCTCGTTATTATTTTTTTGACTTAAAATCACAGTTTATGACAATAACATAATTCCTGACTGCGACACGAAACTCTTCGACATCAGCGAATACCTGACCTTTCGTCGAATACAATCACGTCAAGTCTCAATGGATACGTCATCAGTGCTTGGAGCAGTAATAGTTGAACTTTCATCATGTGCAGACCTTACAAACAAAGATAAGAAAGAAATAATTAGTCTCATTCAAATTTATATACACAAAAATCTATACTGCATCATATTTAACAAGTGCAAGGCCCTAATATGAAAACTTATGAAATAAGGATAAACTAAGTGAAATTCCAATACTTCTTCACTTGATGGTTTGTATTTAGAATCTAAGTGGTATGTAAGAAACGCAGTATAGAAAATGTATTCTATTGTATAGAATAAATCATTTGCAGTAAAAATTTTGAAACTCTAATGCATAGTATACCTATTACAGTATAGATATTATGTAGTACCTTATTCTGTCATATTTATTTCTAAAAATATCTATACTATAATATATCTAACATGCACAATATCTGTATAATATACACTCATTATCTGAAAGAACAAGACATTACATGATATCTATACTGCAAGAGATCTACTATGAAGTAAATCATTAACAATTTTACTGTGAATGCTTTACTATGCACACTAAAGTACATTCTTTATATTGCTTCCTTACATAAAACTCAAATTTTATACATTAACAAAAAAATCACGAAAATATTGGAGTTTTACCTCGTTTTTTGATGAACATTAGAAGACGAAAGCCTTATAAGGGGAGTAAAAAGAGGATCTATCTTCTTGAACGTCAACATTATAATAATACCCGAATTCGTACATGTGTTCACATAGCACATGTTTGACACATCATTATCATCGGTTAAAGTAACATATGCTTGAAGTTGAGGAGTAAAGCAACTCAATGACACCGACCCAGGATTGATTTGTGGACATTTATTGTTGAGTTTTTCATATAAATCTGCAAGTGACATCGATTTACGGATTAAAATGGAATAATGACACTCATCCTCAAATCGACATAGAGCAACAAGCTCGATGTCAAGTGGTTGAGGAGATTCGAAACAATACATGACGAATCACCTGCAATTCAGCAATTCATCACATAAATGAGACAATTTTAGCTAAAAAACCGATCAACATCGTGAGAAACTAAAACCAAAAAATTGCCCAAGAACACATACCAATAACTCGATTTTTCAGTGACAAAATTGAAGAAAATGAACATGATTTGGCTCAAACTTGGATTGTGTAATAAAAAGAATTAAATGAAAAGGATGTAATTGTCAGAGAGTTGATGCAATTGAAGGCAATACATGTGAGTGAATTGAAGACAACGAAGATGAAATTTGAGGATCCCATTATAGGATGAAAAGAAAGAGGGAAATGAGGGGAGCAATAATAGAGGGAGAGAATCTATCAAGGTAGTGATTGTAGGGTTGAATAGTCAACAAGATTCCTTATGGGGAGTAAGATGTGTATTTTTCTTCCTTTGGGGATGTAAGTCCAATTTCGCGTATCTTTTATGTTATGGGATTTATTATATTAGTTGGAAGAATAGTTACTGAGGTGTGTTGTAGTATATGAGATAAATTTGTTATTAATTTTTACTAGAAAGTGTTATCTAAAATAAAACGTTTTATTTATTTTGGATTATCCATATAAGAAAAAGATTTCAATTAATTTGAAATGGATGACAAATTAGATTTAGTTTTGATTTCCGATAGTAGAACAAATACATAATATAAATATTATTGTAATATATGTAATTGACGATCGATAGAATCAACTCAACGAATGAACAATATAGAATTATGGAAAAAGAGAATTTAGGGAGAAGTACATATTTTTTATTGATCATCATAAACAATACATAACCCCTCTTTATATGGATAAGGGTATTGATAAATATATCAAATATATCTCCTTAAAGGATATGATAATATAATATCATTTGCATTATAAACGTCATAAGATATAGATAGAATTACCATTTGGTGCCAAAAAAGATTTATATTACCATTTCATGTTACCTAACTTTTTAATTTACCAATCAGTCGTGTATTTTTAGAAAATCCAAACTTATCCATGTATTCTAAAAGAAAATACAATCTTTATCAATCAATTACAAATATCAATTTAACGGAAACAAAAATAATACGAAAAAGGAATAAAATGGTTCAAACTTTAATCTTTAACCCTACTCAATATTGTAATCGTCATCATCGTTCATCTTCGTTGTTCGCCATTGCTATCATTGTTGAGGAGCAAACAGTGCGTTATACAGAGAACACGGTACGTCCCACGTTCGTCTTAGTTGTCCATCGTCGTCGTCATTGTTGTGGAGCAAACAATGCTTTATGCAGAGAACATAGTGCGCCCCATTGTTCATCTCTATTGTGTGTCGTTGCGCCCCATCGTTCATCTTTATGCAGAGTACACAATGCAATGCTGAGCTCAAGTAAAACACCAACGCCACGGGCACGACCCTCTTCGTTGTATCGGGCTAAATGGATCATGACTCAGAAAACCTAATTTCCCTACACCCAAAACCCCAAATGCCGAGCTCAAGTACTACAATGTCGTTAACAACTTGATTAATCTCATTTCGTGATCGCGTACTTGTTGATCATTGCCAACAAGCTCGAACACAATGCGTAGCCGAACACTAGATTGTTTGTGGCGTAGTATGGCTTCAACCCATCAAGTTTTATGGGGAGCATTGTGGAAATCGCGATCTGGGTATCGTCCAAAATGGGGTTTGAGATTGCTTAATGAGATTTGGGATTGATTGTGCTAAAAATTGACCTGATTGAGGGGAGTGGTTTGCGATATACGGTTTTGGGGTGAGATTTTGAGGTGGTGAATGATATTTAGTGGCGGCGGATGTTCCATCACGACGGAGTATATATTTGGTCTTGTGTGGTGGTAAGTGACGCTCGACGGGGTGTAGTGGTGAATCATAAAGGGATGATTAAGGTTTTGATTTTGGTTAAATATGAAGGGATAAGGGTATGATCGATAAAGATGTGATTTATTTTTAAAAAACAAACCAATTGATAATTTAAGAAATCCATTATGACTTATTGATACATAAGTTTTGAAAAGAAAACTAGTTGGTAATTTACACTATGATATATTTATTGATGTTCATTATATTTACAACAAATATAAGCATATTGGAGAGGACTAAGTTTTTTTATTTTTACTTTTCTTGTCATGTATTTTTTGTAATTTAGTACCAAAAAAAAAGTTCATATACTTACTGCAATATAATAGTAGTAATTGTTATGGACAAATATATTAAAATGACAATATTTTTCTAAACAAATAGTATAAATTGTATTCCCTCTATTCCATGAAAAATACAACATTTGTCTGATTTGAATGTCTCATAAAAAAATACAATACTTTCTTATTTGGAAATTTTTTCTACAAAACTATCAAAACACCTCTACTTTTTATTTTATATCACATTAAATTATCCTATTATTTTTCTACTCTAACTTTTTTTTTCTTATTTCTCTCTCACACACAACCCCAAGGACAAATGAGTCTTTACTCATAAATTCAATACACATAAATATTCATATCAAGTTAAACTGTTGTGTTTTTCATGAGACAGAGGAAATATAGTATTGTAATATATAACTGTTAAGGGTTCTTCTTATTTCTCCGTTGACATGAAAATGCTTATTTTGAAATTAAGTAATTTTCACTATCGTGAATTTTCATTATCCATATTCAGTTTATTGCTATTATTTTTATTTTTCCGTCTAATTTATGGCAAAATTTAAGTATCCCTATTATGAGTATCATGCAGAAAGAAATTTACAATGTTTTAATTTCAACTAGGATAAATTATCCAAAACTATAAAAGTGAAAACGATTTCAAAATCATACACAAAAATAAAAATAAAAAATTCAAAAACATATAATTTGGTTAGCCGTTCTGTTTCGAAAAAAAAAAAAAACCTAACGTCAGAGTACAAAATTCAATTTTGTTCAGACCCTCTATTTTGAAACAGAGTGTCTGAATAAACCATTCAATTTATTCAGGCGTTTTATTTCAAAACATAACGTTTGAGTAAAATATTGAATTTGTTCAAGTGTTCTGTTCTGAAGAAAACAGAGCGCCTCTGAAAACCATATAATATATATTGATTTTCTCATTCAAAGAAGTTTGAGACAAATCCATGAGAGGCGTTCGATTCCGAGTGGTTTTCGTCGACAACGGATGAAATCAAGTGATATGAGATTGTGTTTTGTGATTAAAATTTGTAGAAGAAGTTCTGTAACAAGGAATGTGTGGAGCAGTTTATGAAATCGAGAGGCGAGAATGTGTAGAAGCGACGAAGCAACTCGGATCTTGCCTTCAATGGAGAGACGCAATCGACATGGGTATCATCTCCTTATCTGTGCTTCCTCTCTCTCGATCTCAACCTCTCTAGATCCGACTCTTGATTTCGTTTCATTGATTTCGGTTATCAATGAAGGATGGGGAATCGACGAAGGAAGAGGGTGAGAGAAGAGGATGGATCGACGACGAAGGGGTCGTTATTGATGAAGTTGGTGATGGTGTGGTGGTTAGTTTTTGAAAATTATAAGTTTTGGTAAATATTATTTTTTATGTATATATTTTTAAAAGATTATAGTTTTAATTAATTTGCTGTTTCAAATATATATACACATCATATTGTTTTGTTCAATGATATTTTGAAAAAAAATTGACCCCCCCATATTGAGTTCTAGGACCGTCACTGAAGAATGCCACAGTGACAAATGATTTTAAGTCATTTATCTTCATTAATATTTTTTTATCAAAACAGAAAGCATCTCATTGAAAAATTTATAAAAAAGAGAATATGTGTCTTGACACACCATATGTCAAGTGGTGATCCAACAGTTGAAATTTAAGTATATGGATGAATGATCAAGATTAAAACAGGTTAATTTAATCTCAATTTTTCATCTTAATTGCTTTAATTTGAATCGTTGTTTTGTCCCTTGTCATATGATATGTCAAAACATACAATCCCTAAACCCAAAAAATTAAGATACACAGTGAAAAAAATCAATCCCTAAAAAAATCCCCGTCTAGTTAAAAAATTACTCATATTAACTCATTTACATATTTCATATGTTATTGATTGGCTCAAGAGATTAATATATCTGCTAATCTTATGGTATGTTATGTCTCCCAGTATCACCCGCACGGGTTTTAGGATCACGCCATACCAATGACATTCTTATGGTTTATATTTCAGATTTAAAATAATAAAATAATGAATGTAATCCAACACTTTAAATAAGAGAGAGAAAAAAAACATTTATTATCTCGATTCAAAAAAATAAAATTGCAATCAGTTGAATTGTTACGATAATTTATGTGTTATTTTTTATTAAAAAAAATTTATTTTTTGATTTTATGTGAGTGAAAAGAATAAAAAAAATAAGGGATAAATTTATATAATGTGAAGTAAATAATAAAGATATTTTAATTTTTTTTACAAATTATTATAATTTATTTAAAATATCTTATAATATATATTGTAATATTTTTTGGACCAGTTTGATTTTATCCCATTCGAATTGAGCTTGTCAAACACGGAGACTCGAGGGACTGCTGGGATACGTCGTCAAAGAGCCCTCTGTAGATGAGTCTTTATCTGAGACTATTTGAAAGGTGGCTGCCTTTTTGCTTATTGTCGGGAGTAACTGATTTAAAATCAGTCCAGTTTGCTCCAAATATTCATTCTCACATCATCCTCGCCGGAGAAAATGTCCCTCTTCGCCGTCCTCCGCCGCACCACCACCGCTCTCCGTTCCACCACCACCCTCTTCCCCCTCCTCACAAAACCCTACAGCAACATCCCCTTAAACACCGTCTACGGCGGCCCAAAACCCCAAACCCCAACCCAGCGCTTCACCCTCTCCCACCTTCGCCAAAAACACAAACGCCGTGAACCCATCACGGTCGTGACGGGATACGACTACCCGTCAGCGGTCCACATCGACGAGGCCGGAATCGACGTCTGCTTGGTGGGTGACTCGGCCGCCATGGTAGTTCACGGGCACGACACCACGTTGCCGGTGAGCGTGGATGAGATGCTGGTGCATTGTAGGGCCGTGGCTAGAGGGGTTAGAAGGGCGTTGTTGGTTGGGGACTTGCCGTTTGGGAGTTATGAGTCGGGGTGTGGACAGGTAGAAATGCCGGGGACAGTCACTTTTGAGACGTATTGGGATTGGATTTTCTTTTGATCCCGATTGAAAATTTATGTGTGTTAAGTTTGTATTGAATAATATTAAAAATATGATTTATTATAGCAGTTAATATAATAGTATAGTTGATTTGATGTTATTCTTTATCAAATTAAGAAACATTGTAATTTTTTATGGATATCAAATAAGACAAGTATTGTAATTTTCATGGAACGAAAGGAATAGAATTGATGAAAAAGAGGGAGTGTGTGTGTTAAGAGATTGTATAAGTGATTGTTAGTAACGTCTTCTTTTGAAATATCGGACGGGGACTTGCGGTTTGGGAGTTACAAGTCGGGGTGGGGGAAGGTAGGGTTTAAAATGCTGGCAACAGTTGTTTTCTTGTGTGTTGTGGATGGGTTTTGAATGGATCTATATGATTCATTGATAACTATTCATAAATATGGAAGTATTAGTGATTGTATAACTGTTTGTCCATATCATCCATATTTTTGTGAGTTATGAGTGGAGTTCCCTTAAAAGTGGAATTTGATTATGAGAAATGCTGATGATAATCATTTTGTGTCATAATTACTCAATGTCATATGAGGTTTTGAATGGATTTGATTTGATTTGTTTCGATTCGATTCGATTTGATGATAATTATTCAAAATTACTGATTAAGAGAGAGAATATACATAGTTGATTGTATAAGTGATTGTTATGAGCACCCTTTCTTTGGAGTAACGAGATGATGGGATTGAATTTTATGGTTTTTATATTGTTTAATGTAAACTATGTTTGATCGTTGTTAGAATCGAGGTTGTTTCAGGACTTTATGGGATTAGAATTGTAGAATTGCATGGACTTTCGTGGAATCATTTGATTATGTTAAGTTATTAATAGACTAACTGTTATCGTGTTTCATGGTGGAACCACAGGATAGGATATGATTGGATAGTAGAATCGAAGAAACCCTCTGTGGAGTTGTATGGTGTGGTCATAGAATCAGATTAATATTGGATGTAGATTTGGGAATTTGGGTTAATTTTATATTTGTTCTTTTATTTGATATTGAGTAGTGTACTGCTTCTGAAGGTATATTATATCTTGGCATGAAAAAGATCGGAACATGTTTCATGACCCAAAAGAAGAAGACTGGAACGTATTTCTAGTTTTAAAGGTAGAATAAGGAGAGAATAGTACTAGGAGATATCTGGTTGAATATTTGAATTAAAAAAAAGCTCTGTTGGTTCTTCATTAAACACTTCGGTGGTGAATTTGTCATTTTTGGCCTAAATATGTTAGTGTATTTGGTGGTTATTGATTGGTGTTTTAGCCTTGTCAATTTGCGATTTTTCGTGTATGATAGTATTTGTACCTGTTTCTTTGCCCTTGGGCATGTAGCCTCGAGAATAAACATGCCTGTGTTTCTTCGAAGTGGAATGGGCAGATGTGTTCAAGTTACTTGAATTATGTTTACCTTCAAGTTAGTTGAATCCTAGTCCAAAATAACTTTTTCCATTCTCTTCTTCTAAATTTGTTCAGCTTGTTATTATGACAGTCCTCATAAAGTTGAAATGATGCATTTGATGTTAAAATGTGTAATGGTTGGTGATATGGCAGTTTCAATTATGAGCAGGCGGTTGACACTGCGGTCAGATTCTTAAAAGAGGGAGGCATGGATGCAATCAAACTGGAAGGAGGATCACCATCTAGAATAACAGCAGCTAAAGCCATCGTTGAAGCTGGAATAGCAGTAATGGGGCATGTTGGTCTTACCCCGCAAGCTATTAGTGTTCTTGGGGGATTTAGACCTCAAGGGAAAAATGTCACCAGTGCCGTGAAGGTACCTCATCTCTTCCTTCATTGTCTGATTGATATAATTACGAAGCTGAATAGGGTCTAAGTCTGAAGTTGACCAACGTTATATTTAATCGCTATACAGGTGGTAGAGACTGCACTGGCATTGCAAGATGCTGGATGTTTCTCGGTTGTCTTAGAATGTGTCCCTCCACCTGTTGCTGCAGCAGCAACATCTGCTCTGAAAATTCCTACAATTGGTATTGGAGCCGGACCATTCTGCAGTGGTCAGGTTCGTGTTGAAGTCTCTTTGAGAAATCAATGTTTTTTCTTAAGAAAAACATGAAAAAAAAAATGTTTGACTATTCCCGTCATGGTGCAGGTGCTAGTCTATCATGATCTGCTTGGTATGATGCAACACCCACATCATGCAAAGGTCGAGCATAATTTGCTACTGCTTGAGATGTTTTGTCGTTCCAGTAAACGGGACAACAGTGATATACTGTTTTTCGACAATATGCAGGTGACTCCTAAATTCTGCAAGCAGTATGGCCAAGTTGGCGAGGCCATCAACAAAGCTCTTTCAGAGTACAAAGAGGAAGTGACCAACGGTTCATTTCCTGGGCCGTCCCACAGCCCCTATAAAATCAGTCCAGCTGATGTCACTAACTTTTTGAATGAACTTCAGCGGATGGGTCTGGAAACGGCTGCAGGTGCAGCCGCTGAAGCAGCTGAGAAGATGGAGAAAGCTGGGTCTACCAATGGGAGCGATGACTAAACTGTGTGCATATTTCTGCTTCATGGAGCTTAGTTTCCCACTGTCGGCCGTTTGCCAGTTTTATTCATTGGATGACAACACTGTGTGCAAATGTTGCCGTGATAGAGTTCCGGCACCATAATACTTCTCTTACTGTTCTCATATTCTGATCTTACAGACGATATTCAGAGCATAAATATTGTCCCATAAAACATGCGGCAGAGCTCTTGCTAGAATTAGAGAAGAGTTTTTCATGTTCATCTGAAATTTCAACTTGTAGCTTTTCTGATTTTCCCTCGTTGATTACAGAAAGGATTAGTGTTTGTATGGTGAATAATGCATTATTTGACATGAATACTTGGCACCTGCTAGCATTTGTAGTTTCTTCTAGTCTTATTGTCAGGTTACGGTTATTTTAGTCTTTTTGGAACATTTGTTTCGTGTGAATCCTGTCATTCACTTTGTCATATTCACAGGACATGAAATGATCCTCCAGGTGACAACACGGAGATACTCGGAATACTCCGCTGCCTGATCTGACTCCATATTCCCTTGAACCAGCAGTCATTGAGCCACGAGTACAAACCTGAAGCAGATGCCACTCGGCTTAATGCTTATATTACTACAGCTGAGATAGGAATTGCTTATTGTGCCAAGCAGGGTTTTTGTAAAATGGCTCACTGTGTACTAAAATGTTCGACCGCGGCCTTGAGCCTAGGCTTCTCTCCTGTTGATCCTTTATTCGAGCATATCCTTTAGTTGGAGCTCTCAAGAAGGCTGTAAAAGTTTTCAGCAAAATGAGCTCAACCAGAGCAGGTCCACTTCATACCATGAACTATGATACTTTGATAAAGGATTTGAGCCGTTGTTGATACCTTCAAGGCCTCCAGGGGAAGCATCGGTTAGATATTTTTATCTTTTCACATGATGCACAAGATGATTTGAGTAGGCGGGCAGTTTTTATTATACAAGCTTCGAGCTGTGGAGGTGCTCATGTATTAGCTTTCTGCAGTTGCAGTAACTGAGGCGACCATGGTGGTGGAGCCTTGAAGGAAATTTATCCGAATTTTTGGAAATGCCATTCGATCTTTAGATATTCCGTTTTCCAGAGAGAATGGGATCGGGCAATCAGTCCAGGCATAGAGCACGACAGCCTGCTGAGCACCACTGGTATATTGTGCACGCAGCAGAGGAACTCAGTACGATTTGCTTCCAACCTGGTGGCTTCGTAAATGTTCTGATCCTGAACAGACTAACAAGATCATTGGATTTAGAACTTTCTATCCAGTGGTTATCATCATAAAATCTCGTGAGGTATGTTCATCTTTTTCTGTTTCTCAGCAACAAATCCCTTCGTTCGACATTATGTTTTTCAGCAATATTGATTGTGATTCAGCGGCTTGCTTTGGTTGCTACTAGATGCTATCAAACTAGTGTAAGACAAGCGTTTTATTTATCCAGTTTATCGTGTGTGAGTTGGCATTGAATTTGATTTAGGCTTATACCGATTGGATCCCCGTGACTTGTTTTCCTGGGAACGGAACAGGTAGCAGCTTGATATGGTCCAGCACCCAATGCCTTCCCGTCAATCCTTAACGCTAAATGTACTTTTTCGGCAACCTAAGGGCAAAGGTAACACGTATCCTACGGACAAAGGCAAAGGTAATCTACCTGTAACCAATCCTTGCAACAAAGGCAACAATACCTACTGCAAATTTGCAAGTAAAGTTTATCACTTTCTCCCCTTTCTGGTGTCGATATTTGCTGCAGGGAACTGTAACAACCCCTCAAGTAATGGTTGATCTTGATCTCTTGATTAGCTCATTGGGACGACTCTTATTCACGTCATTGCGCTATTGGTCACAAACGACTAACTCTGGTGTGTGTTAATCCGCATTTGCTGATTTTCCGTAGATGTTATTTTGTTTGTTGATTACTATTTGGAACTCTCTTTTTCTTGTTCAGCATCGGACTGATGCCCAAATCGCGAATGACAACACGACGAAGCAAAACTATGGGAGCAGAAATCTAGCTAGCCCTGTTGTTACAGTGGGAAAGTCGAAGAGCCAAATGACTTACATAAGGGTTCACGGTCGATGGACCATCTGATCAGAACAGTTGTACACACAAAAACACTTTCAGTTTCTTTGCACTAATAATCACAAATTGCTATCCAAAGGTGAGATTCTGTCGAGATAGTGATCAGCATGATATATGCGAAGGACCAGAAAAGTTGGCCAAGGATGTATGTGACCAAGCAAACAAATCAAGAGAGGTCAACTGCGCACCAGTGCCTCTTTTCCTTGTATCAAATGTCAGCCACCACCAGCCGTGGTGGCGTTGCTGCTAGTGCTATTGAACAGCCTAGGGAACTCCATGCTAGCTGGGATCTGATCCACTAAGCAATCTCCCATAATGTTGAATCAGTCGAGTTCTAAACCCACTAAGGGATTGTCATCTAGTATCATTCCAGATAGACCCGTCTCGTTGTCATATTCATCTTTGATCACTTCGTCGTACTCTGCTTTGTTGTATGTGTTGTGGCGGTGGTGTTTGTAGGGGTTGGGCTGCTGGAATCTCCAGTGGGTGGCCGAGGCGCTGTTTTGTGAGTGGCTTGTGATGACCTTTTGTCGTGTGCTACGGGTCAGAGAGTTCCGGTGAGTCGGTGCAGGATGGTTGTGCTCGGCGGTGTAGGTTACGATGAACATCTTAGGGTCGGATCCGTTTCTCTCGACTTGTTTCCGGGCCAAACAACCCTTTGAGCTGCTGCATCTGTAGTATCCCCTGTTCATATCAAACCAAAGTCAACTTCATTATTCGCACCTTGGGAAATGGGAACGAGAGAGTCCAACCCTCAAAACACTTATAAGAGAGCTGGGCATATATCCCAACTCAAAATTATGTAAGTTGATGCGTAATAGATTGTCTTGTTTATGTGTTATTTTGTAATCGCCTCACACATGTTCTCGACGGAAATAAGTACCAAAAAAGATAAGAAGAGATTGAAGATTAAGCTTCATACGAAGGCTTAACCTTGGATAAGGAGAACCTTTAATTGGTTTCTCCATGCCCATCACATCATCTGAAAGCCCCTCAGCTGGCACATAGCACACCCTCTTCAAATGGCACAAAACACCACATAAACCAAAAATCAAACTCAATTTCACCACACAACCGCTCATCCATTTTTTTCCCTTCATCAACGTTCAATCAATTCATCCGTCACCTTTTCTTCACCTTATTAGTATGACACCGTCAAATACTCGTCGACTTCGCAACAATAATCGAACTCGTTCCGGCAAATACGCCATGAACCCACATAGAGAAACACCAGAAACGGAGCAACTAGTTTTAGAATTCGGATCAAAGGGATCCGAATCTGACCAAAAAGGTTTGAAGGGATCCTCCAATCCAGCACTAATTCCTCCAATTCGCTCAAAGGGTCTTCAAATCTGCTCTCAAAGCCCTCGCTTTCTCCTTTCTCCTTTCTCCTCCAACTCAGAAACAGAGCAAGGGCCAACAGAGCCGAATAAATTTCAATAGATGTCTTTCAAAGTACTTTGCCATAGGTTTAGGAAAAGGCAGGGAGTGAAATGCGCGAATAGGAGAAATCTGAAAAACGTCACAAAACGTGTGTTTGTTTCTGCACTTTCACCCTTTCACCCTTCACTAAAATGATGATCAGTATCGTCACACCACTCTCACTTCACAACTACTCCCTCCACCGAACACCACAATGCTGCATTGTTGAATCTCCTTTGGCTCTTCGGTGATCTCTCATCAACTCATCAGCGGCGACAAATTCACCCAGCACCGCCAGATTCATCAATTGGTATGCCTCGATTTCTCCGATGATTCGGTTCGCTTTTTGTCTTTGTTACGGTTTAATTGGTGTGGGTGTGTTGATTTTGGGATAAATTTGATGGATCTGAGATGGGTTTTGTGTGGTTTTTGCAGTACGAATTCCTATTCAAAGCGCAAGTTGTTGCCATGCAACCACATTGTTTGCAGGTCGGTGGTTTTGGGTATGGTTTGTTGATTGGGGTTTTGGGGATGGATTTGAGATGGGTTTTGGGTTGGGATTGATGGGTTTGAGATTTTTTGTTGTTTTGGACTGCAGTTCGTGTGTGGCGAGCCCTACCGCCTTCGGATAGGAGTGCCCGGAGAGCCAGCATGGATATGTAGAGCAAGGTAATGGCTGATATGACTCTCATTTGGATATGTCGATCATTGTCTTGGGAATCAAAGTATTGTCTCGAGGATCGAGGGTTAAGATCGCGGTGGTTTTGGGAGCATCAAAATGGAGAAATTGTGTCGTGCCGTCGTCGGAATAAAACCATCGCGGCGTGAAGAGACAATGAAGAAGATGATGTTTTGTGGGCCTATTTTGTTTGGATTTGGTAGTTGATGGCCCGGAAGAAAGGGGCCCATGTATTAACTTTAGTCATCCCTTGCCCAAATTTGCTGTTTTTTTTTGGGTGATATTTTTCATCGTATTCAGGGATATTCCTTCTGTATACCTTTCTACTCATCCTTTCAAATCTTTTTATTAAAATCATGTTGTTCATGAAAATACTTGAAATTTTGCAATAACTCAAATATTTAAATAGGGATAAATCTTATGATGTTTTCTCAATATAATATATTTATAGGATGACAATAGAAACACCTCCAACATGATCCCTTAAGTTTACGCAGTATTTAGTTCATAAAAGTTATAATACCATCAAAACTTAATGTTACATAAACATATGTTTTTTGCATTTATTTTAGGGGAAAAACCTATGATATAAAGCTTGTCATTGACAATGTTTTTGCGATGACTATTTTGACCCTTGTCTGGGAGGGTTGGATCCGCCACTGAGTGGTAGCAACCCTCTTAGTGGCGTTTTAATGGTTTATACAGCTTAATGGTGTTTAATCGTTTACTCAAATTGGATTTCAAGCGGTAAAAATGATAACTCTAGCTTATTGCTTTGAAATGACGACTATTATTCTTATTGGGGGATTGATTTAGAAACATTGCATCAAGATCCTTATTTTGGAAATTTCAATTACAATTCACTTTTTGGTAGTGTTGAAGTAAAACGATGGATTGTATTGTGTTCCTTAATGATTACAACCCTTGATAGTGAATGAACTGCAAATTTAAGGGATGCCCCATATATGGAAAACCTTGTGAGCATCTTCTCCAACTTGGATGCTACTTTCCGTCGCCATATTCAAGCACGATTGCACCCAGGTATATCAAACCTGTACCACTTTGCCTGCCCTTAGTATCTTTCGTTAGTGCCTTTCTTTTATGTAAATTATGCATGGAATCCTCTCTCTTTTCAGATTCCGAAATAACATCAGAACTTGCCGTAAACTTTGGTGAGAGGCAGTCAGAGGGACTAGGCAATCACTTTGGAGATGGGTCAAATGTCAGAGCGCAAGAAGTTTCTAGAGGACATGATCCATTAATCCCATGCTCCCAACCAAGAGCATCAAAACAAGTGAATCTGAACATTATTGATGTGGAAGCTGGAGTCACTCCCTTCTCATGGTGTTGATACGGGTCGTGATGAAAATGGCAGCGACTATGGAATCACTGACACAATAAGAATCTTCAATTTCTTTTAAGAGTTTATCGTTGGAAAACAGTGAAATTGAGATTGTTATTTATAGTTTCACAGCAAATAGAAACCACACGGCCGCTAGTTTGCCTTAACTCAAAAACTACAGCACGTCTTATTTATGTTAGAATGTATCTTTATCTTGTCAAATTTAAGAGAAGAACTGCTGCAGAGCATAGATCGGTGGCTCAAGCATGTTCTGAAAAGAAGCATGGGCAATTCATCTGCAAATGAGTTCGGTGGAGGTTCTAGCTCTTTAAGAAATGTTCATGGCTCATTTAAGAAGCAAAAACAAGACGACAGCTTGACAAATTTCGAAGAACATGTTCTTGCGAGTTCCACGATTTCAACTGGCTCATTGAGAAACTTGATTCTCCTTCACAAGGTCAGCAGCCAAGTGGTCCTTCACACTTTACGAGCTCAGATAAACTCATTTGTGGATTCTGCCGGACTTGGGAGACAACAGAGGTACTATTCTCTGCTTCTTCTGGCACATAAATCATGCTTGTTCGAATGGTTTTACTCCCTCCGTTACATAATATAAGCAACACTTGTCTATTTGAGCCGTCCCAAAATATATACAACATAAAATATATACAACATACCATATGAAGTAACATTTTAACATAAAAAAATACTAAAACAATCGTCATCTGTTACGGTACACACACTATCTCTTCTCACAAATGTTACAATAAACCTCACTATCATCAAAAAATTTTTGTTTCTTCATCAGATTTCACACAAATTCAACACACATAAATCCGCGTACTGAGTCAAACCGTTGTCTATATTTTGAAACGAAGGGAGTAGTATGTTTGCATGTATTAGAAAGGTTTAGGAGTTATATGCCTCATTTCTCTGAGGAGAGCTGTGAATTACTTCTGATGTCAACGTTATTTTGATTCTTTTTCCAGGATACAGGAGAAATGTTGCATTATCACAAGGGTGTACTCATTGACGAACATGACATTGTGAATCCAAATACTATCCATGTTCACAGCAGATGCAGTGATTGGTCTGTAATATTTCATGACCACATTTTTCTTCGGCTTATAACTGTAAATTTTTATGATTAACATGCTGATGTGCTAATGTTGAATGACTGTGCAGGGCATCCCAGATTTATTTTGAGAACGATGATATCAAGAATTTAATCAAAGAACTTTCAAGTGCTGCCAAGTTCAAGTGCTGCCACTGTGGGATCAAGGGAGCTGCCTTGGGTTGTTTTGCAAAATCATGTAGTAGAAGTTATCATTTTCCTTGTGCTCTCAGTGTCGAAGGTTGCAGATGGGATGATGTGAGTTCTTTTCCTTCAATTGGCCTGATGTATGATGTTTCTCTTGGCGTCGAACTGTCGAGGTCCAATTATTTGTTGCCTTTTGCAGGAAATTTTTTTAATGCTATGTCCAAAACATTATTCACAGAAGTTTCCCAAGGAGAAATCCTCAAAGCATGGTAGTAAGAAGCAAGCTGTGCTGACTCAAACGTATGCCCTCATTCAGCGGTGTCCCGTTCGCATCTTGTTCTGCTGAAATAGTATACATTGCTAAAGATTCCATAATGAACATAAAAGTGTGTATATGGTTTGGTGTCCAGAAACGCAAAGGAGACAGGTTCTTGGGATGCCCCTGCAACTGGAGGAAAAAAGTGGATATTATGCTGGTCAGATCTATCTGTTAATGAGAAGGTATATCTGGTGGATATTTGTTTTGATGTTCTTTTTTAAGTTACAAGCCTGTCGACTTGCAAATTCAGCAATGAGGGTGATTGTCGTGCCTGACTCAAACTATGTGTTTGCCTAACACTTTACAAATCTTTATAGAACGATTTGTGTAGCCAGTTGAATACACTATGCGGTTACGATGATTTGTTTATCATAAACGAGGAGCCTATGACTTTCTTATCATGGTTAGAAACTAGCTCTCTAAAATGAAACCATTAGTATTTTATTTCAACATGCTGATGGTTAGTGACGGGATCAATTCCCGACCCACGTAGGTTTATTCCTGAAGCCCATCTAGGCCATGGAAATGAACGCATGTGGCTCACTCTTCTGACTTTCTAAGAAGAATCATCTCTCATGTATGTCAGGAGAACATTTTCGTCATGAACTGATTTGCTATCTTCTCTAGACATTTGTGTATCTTTGACGCTGGTTCTGAGCTACTATTTCGGGTTATTCAGGATATGTTATGTTTGAAGGTTACCATTTAAATAAGCATATTCAAATTTCACATTTTGTTCCCTGTAATGTAGTTGCTGCTGTTGGACTTTGCGATTTTATGTGATGCAAATGTGGTTATATCATGGACTCCTGATGTCACCCATGTGATCGCAGCTACAGATGCCAATGGCGCTTACAGTAGGACCCTGAATGTTCTCATGGCGATTCTTAAAGGAATTTGGATAGTAAAGATGGGTTCTAAGTGCATTCTGATGTTCTCTTTAATTGGTTTACGGCTTCAAGGATCACTTCTGTAAGTCAACAAGGAGATGTAGACAAATCGTACTTCTTGTATTCATCAAGGTTGAATGTTAGTATAGAATAAGTAGTCAAGCCATAGTTCTATGTTGGGCAAGTCCAGCTCATGTACAAACGTTCAAAGGTAAATATAATCTTGGAGTTTTCTTTGTGAGGTGGAGAGAATATCATCCTTGTCAGATTTGTATCCATCCTTGCTGCATTTGCGGTGCTTGCTTTTTGTATGGTTGTGGTTTAAGGAAGGTTGAGATTGAGTGACATTGTCTAATACCGTGATATTCGAGAATTTTGAGATGAATAAATATAAAAAAAAATATATGTTAAGAATATGTTTAGAATAAATGAGATTAAAAACACGACAAGTAACGAAAGTTAAAAAGTGTGACATACGTAACGAACGTTACGGAATTAAGAGAGTCGCGTACAGTTATAAAATCTTTAGTCTAGAAAATAATATTTTCTTCAATAGAACGTTCTAATAAAATGTTTGAAACATTACGATCCAAACAAAATAATTTTTGAAGGTAAAATTATATCAGATTTTTATAAATAGGATATATGAAATATCATAATACTCTAAACAAATACATCCAACACATCACACCCCACCACTCATCCTTTTCATCATTTCATCAGCTACTCACCATTCACACCACATTCCACTCACAACTCCTCACTCATCATTTCCACTCATCACTCAGCACTTCTCACTCACAATTACCCACTCACCACCTCTCACCATAACCACCTTTCACTCATCATCCATCATCACCACCACCATAACCACCTCCCACTCATCATTCATCACCACCACCACCACAATCACTTTCACCTTCTTTCAATCATCAATCCTCCACTCAAGTCCTCTTTTCATCATCATTCTTTCATTTCTCTTAAACTCATACTTTTCCTCACAAAATACTTACATTTTACATCACAGCATCATCTTCATACTTCATCAAAATCAATGAGATTGATAGTCACGAGAAAGAGAACGAACCAAGGAATTCAACGCCATAAACGGTACGTTGATCCGATCTCCAGATCACAAGTTATCACAAATTTAAGTTTCACCCACGGTTATCACTTTCAAACTCATATTGCTTTGATCGGATCTTACTTTAGACTTATCGGCTCTCTAATCCAAGATTACCACGATGTCCGGGACGAAGTTAAAAACCCAACGAATTTAACAGTGTGAAGATCTGACGTGTAGAGTGAGAGTTATCATCAACCAAAGTCTCAAACGTAAAAATAGTCGAGAGGTAACAAACCCCATTTCGATCCGTTCTATATTTCATGTGTGAATGGAAAACTATAGGATTTGAAATAAATCCTGATTTTAATATATATTGAAGCCTTACACGTCTAGTTTCTAATAAAGTTGAAATATCATGATTTGAAATTGTGAATCTTCAAATATAAATCAAAATATTTGGATATGTCAATCTGTAAAAATTGGTTACAGAACTGGCTTTGTACCTTAATTCAGAATCACTTACTACGATTTAAAAAACGAACCTTATATCACTGAAAAGCTCTTTAAGTCTAATTTTCAGAACAGTTTACAAATCTTAATTTGGAATTGTATGTAATGATTTATGAGATAATAAGTGATTAAAGATCAAACTGTCCAATCTAGCAGAAATTATAAAGTTGAACGAATTAACTCTAATTATTGATAAGGCTTCATAATAAGAACTTTAATTCTATAAAAAGTTTGTAGAGTCTATTTTATGTAAAATTTTACAAAATAATTTTGGAATGTGTATACGAGAAGTTATAGAATTAAATGAATCAAAAGGTCATAATGAACAGAATCTAGGATACCCGTCCCAGAGGCCGGGACACTCATTCCAGAGGCCGGGACGTCCGTTCCAGAGACCGAGACGCCCGTCCCAGGGGTCGGGACATTTAATATGATGCAAAAGTTTTTATGGCCAAACGATACATCTAGTATGATGTAATATCGTAAAAGATAGAAATTGAGAAGAATGATGGGTAATCTTTATGATGATTATGTTTAACGGTAAAGGAAATGTGGATTTAAGGAACACTATAATAAACTTTATAACAAACTAAAGATAACTGAATAAGTCCGTAGTCATCGATGAGATCGTATAATGGATCCTCCTGGATCAGGTTCTTTGGCTCTACGAGCATTCAAAGCGGACGTGACTGAACCAAACGTTAAATATAACTAGTAAGAGGACAAGTGTGGTTGTCTAGTATACGCAGCGATAAGAAGTCGCGGGTCAAAATATCGACCGATTGGGTGTAAAGCTGTCCTCTACAGGGAGACCTTCGACGTATAAGTGAGGGTTTAACAAACCGAAATACACGTAAGAGACGTAGTGATTTTGGATCGCGAACCTAAATCACGCGTAATATTTATGAAAAATAGGAGCACTTTCACAAAAGATGACGGATTTTCAAATGATTTTGGTGGATGTTATGTGACTGAGAACTTGGCCTAGATCAGTGTCTATATCTGAAAAATCTCTCTTTTTTTTTGACCTCATTGAGTTCTATCTTTCATGTCAAGACACGGACTTGCAATGGTTAAGTAAATAAAAAGACTATAAAAGAAGACAAAGACGTATAAGCTATTATTACGTGTATAGTTTGATATGGCGCACATATTTTCCTGTAGTTATTAGAAAATGTTTGATAGGTACTCATCGTTCGTCATAGTCGGGGGAGTACCCTGCAAATCGAATACATATATTTTTTGTTGTTGAGCTTTTACCTCACGGGTTAAGTGTTTTATGTGTTGATCCACCACAGGGCGATACTGAAGCGCAAGAGTGAGAATGTATACATGCAGTTAATTACCTCACTATTCAATATGTAATATTAAATACATGAAATAATTTGGTTGGGAATCACTTGTAGACATATGAACAATGTATTTGTGAGGTAATATAATGTATTTTGGGTTTGCATAACATCATTTGGATTTATAATGATAATGATTTGGTAGTTTTCCTTAGTTGCTATACCTACCAACCCGTTTGGGTTACTTAACCTTGTCATGGAGTGAGTCTATGACGGCATAACGTCACGTGCTGGGCATGCCGGATTTCGGGGCATTACAAATACCCCCGACAAGCGAAAGGGACGGAACGTACTGTGAGCTTGGATCTTAACTGTTGGAAACGAGTAGTACAAAGGCCTTTGGTGAAAATATCGGTTAGTTGGTCGTGAGTGGAAATGAAGTGAAGAGCGAGTTGACCTCGTAGGATACATTCACGAATAAAGTGACAATCGATTACAATGTGTTTGGTACGAGCATGAAAAATAGGGTTAGATGTAAGGTATAAGGCCGAGAGGTTATCACACCGGATGACTAAAGGGTGGTTGGGGAGAGCTATGAGTTTGTGTAATAGATACTCGATCCACATAATCTCGGCAGCGGTGTCAGCAAGACTCTTATATTCTACCTCGGTACTCGATCTGCCATGGTTTTTTGTTTTCGAGAGCACCTGGAGATAAGGTTATTGTCAAGGAATACACAGAAGCCGCCAATTGAACGACGATCGTCGCGATCTCCAGCCCAACCGGCTTTGAAAAAGGCGTATGGGGTCCGGGAAGAGCCTTTGGTGAAGCGAAGTCCTATCCAAGGTGTGTCGGCGAGGTAGCGAAGTATACGCTTAACTGCTTGCTAGTGAGTTATAGAGGGAGCATGAAGAAACTGACAAGTGGTGTTGACCGAGTATGCATCGGGTGGAGTGAGTTTAAGGTATTGAAGGGCGTCTACTGTCCTGCGGTAAAGCAGTGGGTCAGGAAGGGGGTCATCGTCATGAGCAAACGGAGCATCAGTGGAAGAGCATGGGGTGGAGACAGGACGAGCGGAGTCCATTTTGGTGCGAAGGAGGATGTCGTTGATATATTTGGATTGGTGAAGGAACAGGCCATAAGAGAAGTATTGGGCTTCAATGCCCAAGAAGGAATGGAGTAGGCCAAGGTCTCGAATAGCAAATTCAGTGTGTAGGGTATAGAGAAGTGTGACAAACGGGGCATGGGTTGAATCGATAATAATAATATCTCAACATAGACGAGCAAGAGGAGGGTGTATGTGGGGGTGTGGTTGTGAAGAGGGAATTATCGACCGCGGAAATAGTGAAGTCAAGGGATTGGAGGAAGATGCTCAGACGTTGGTACCAAGCACGAGGAGAGTGTTTTAATCCATAAAGGAATTTATGAAGACGGCACACATGGTGGGGTCGGGTGGGATCGACAAACCCTGGAGGTTGTTCCATATAAGGTCTTACTTTATTTTACTTTGCATAGAAATGTTTACTCATCTACATTGTTTCGAGAGGCTTGCTTCCATGAATATTCTTTTCAGTTGGACCGTCATCCGTAGACGATAATGTTTTTAACTAAGGGTCATACAATGTGAAAGCAAAGTTAAACCTCATTTTAATTAGCTTTAGTTTCATCATGGTTATCAAGAATGTTATGCAGTGTATGGGGGATGATACTGTGTGATGTTACTTGTAGCATGAAGTTGTGGACTTCTCTTTATCTATTACACTTAGGTGAGTGAATTTTACGAACCTTAAAGTTAGGGCAGTGTGGATAGTCACCATTTGCATTGTAACTTGATAAATTATTCATAGTCAAAACTTTAACGATAAATAAATACATACATAAATTAATGAATGAATAAATAATATAGTGAAAACCCTGTGCAATCATGAATGATGAACCTATGCAAGGGCTCAAGTGTGCATTGTTGAGCTCTCCTTTTCTTGAGCTTGTATATATCTATGGACTGAAGAAATATGAGGTTCACTCTTAAAATCAATTGACAATAGAAAGAAAGGCCCATGATCTATTTATATTGTTGCAGGGTTTAGCAAAATTTTGATGGGGGTTTAGTATCTCTAACACGTTCCCTCACGAGAATGCCTCTTTTGGGCTTGAAGCATGGACTGATAATCGGATGACATGGAGCATGTGTAATAGTTAGTCCAACATGTGTGGGTCTGGTTTTGATATCATGTAGAAACATGAGGTTCACTCCTAAAACCAATTGACAATAGGAGGAGAGGCCCATGATCTATTTATATTATTCCAGGCTTTATCCAAACTTTGATGTGCATTTAGTATCTCTAACATGACTAACACATTTTGGCTTATGGATTCTAGGGATCAAAGCGTGCAAGGAAGCGAGGCGACCGGTGAATGAAGAACCGTTTGAAGTGCGCCTTGACTACCACAGCTGCTTGTATGGACCTCAAACTGGAAGGTTCAGGGCTTTGATTAATGTGAGTTCTCTTGGTCTCGTACTAGACTGTAGACTAGTTTATCTTGTGAAAATCCCCGTAATGATTGTAACGAAATGAGTAAGAGACTAAAAGGATTACTCAGGCCATGACTGATAGACTAGGGACAAAGGAGAACTTTTATTCTGCAGAGACCTGTATCTTATTTTCTAGACATGACTAAGTACATATATATATAGCAGGAAATTGCAACTGCAGCTGCTGTAACAAACAAGCTCCTAAATTTACTCCGCAAGTCTGTAAATTACAGAAGCACAACAAACTTCCTAATCACATTGCCTAGCATTTCTCTCCAGCTTCTTTGCGAAACCATAACAGAAAAAAGGTCGACTTATTCATCATAGAAACAAACAAAGCTAGATAAGAGGAATTATCAACTAACTAGGATGCACTAACTTCGAAAATGATGTAGTGTACATTATCCTCGAGTTCTCATATTGTAGGAGGATTTGATTGGATACATGGTTTGCACTTCCTTTCGCTAAATGGACTTCGCTTATCTTTAAAGTTTTGCTTGAATCATGTCAGGTAAAAATCCTTAATGAGAAGCTCTTCGATTTGTCTATTCAATTCGGCACGTGCCGTAGGGTTCATCCTATAATGAGGCAAGTTTGGCAACTACGAACCAAGAATGAAGTCAATAGCGTGTTGAATGTCTCTCATTGAGGGTAACTCTGCTGATAGTTCATCTGGCATGACATAAGAAAAGTCCTTAAGAAAAGATGTGATTTCTTGTGGGACAACAGAATCAGACAAACTGAACGAGTCTTTGATAACATTGACGAGACAAAACTGACTCCCATTTTCTAACTTTGAAAAAGTTTTGTGACTGATAAGATGAATGGTTTTCTAAGAGCATATTTGTGGTTTGGATATGAGGGGTTGTTCAGGAAGCTTAGAAGGAGTGAGAGTAATCTTTTTCGCTTTGTGAATAAACACATAAGTGTTTTTCTTATCATAGTTGGTCACATTATGATCATAAATCCATGGCCGACCAACTAAAATATGAAAAACATTCATTGATAATACATCATAATAGATTTTTTGGTTGTAATCTTCCATATGAATAGAGACAAGACATCTTTCACTCACAGGAAGAGTCGTCTTATTAATCCATGCAACGTTAAATGAATTTGGATGAGATTCAACCTTAAGATTTAACCTGAATAGAGCAGATTTAGTAATTATGTTCATAGTACTTCCACCATCAATTATAAGAGTACAGTATCTGTCATTGCTTCGAATCATAGTCTGAAAGATACTTGTTTTTTTTCACTCATCGGTATCTAAGGTAGTAGAAAGAAGATGTCTTACAACATAAAGTTGGTGTTCATTAGGGTCTACCTCTCCTAGGTCATCATTGTCATCAAAGTATTCGACCGGGTCAACAACGTGATCTTCATACTCAAGTGGTTCGTGCTCTTCTTGTTCTAAGACCAAGGTTCTTTTGAGGACATCGTGATGCGATATGACCTTTGTCATAACACTTAAATAAAATACTTTGCTTGTGTGGTGTGGGGTTCAAAAGAAGATCGAGTAGTGAAAGAGTTCTATAATCTATTTGGTCTAGACACAAGAAATGCTGAAGAGACAGGACTTTTCAGAATGCCTTCTCTTACAAAAGGTTATGAAGAAAACCTATATGGACGCGACTCAATGTTTTGGATTGTAGTGTGACACCAAGAAGAGGGATAGGCCTTGAAATACTTCTCTATATCAAGTGCTTTGTGATAGGCATTCTCTAAAGTGTCAGGAACGTACACTGTGAGTTCTCGATTGATGAATTCAGTGAGAGTCACAAAAGAATCCTCATTAGCATCGCATCTAAAATTAATTTTGTTAAAAGTGATGAGATAATCAGTGACACTAGAGGAAATTGATTGTTTGTGATTTAACATTTGGTCTATCAACTGATTTCTATAGAACGGAGGGAAATATTTTTCTTTCATTCTTTCGTAATGACCCAAAGAGTGATATGTTGTTCTTTTAATCATTTTGTTCTTTGAATATTTTGCCAATATTTCTTTGCTGATCCGATCAATTTCATTCATGCAAAACTGACACGTTCATTATCAATCATTCCATGCCAATTAAAAAACTCCTCAATGAAATCTAACCAGTCTAAAAAACAGTAGGATCTAACTTTTCATCAGAGGATAGGACATCAATCTTAACATTTTTGATAAAATTAAAATGCCCACGATCAAACCTATCTGGTTGTGGTGACTGTCTATGAGTTTTAGGTCAAAATCTTGCTCCTGTGGATTGTAATTTCTCATGGTCATCCTCCTGGAGGAAACCATCATCGTCTATGTTAAGATTCACTTAAAACATCATCATCTATGTCAAGATTCACTTAAGGTTTAGAACTTTGACCTTTTTTGACATAAACACCAGGTGTAGAAAGTATTGCTTGGTTCGAAGCTACAGAAGGGGATAATCTGATAGTTAGCCTTACGATTCTTTTAAGTCTTGACCAATTGGTTGTTTGTCTAATTTTTACAAGATTTGAGTAAGTTGCTCCTCAAATCGATTTGTTCGTTCGGACTAACTATGAAGTTCTCCTTTTATGTTGTCCAAATAAGACACTTGTTCCTGAAGTTGTGATATTTCTTGTAGGATATTTGGGTCTATTAAGGCTATAATCAAGGGATTCAAACGGCACAAATTCTCTTGCTATATTTAGCCCTTTATGTATTAGGCAGGTATCTCCTATTGCTCTATATACAGAGATCTGGGCTTAGCCATTGTACTATATATATATATTGCATTTTAGATCAATAAGATTATGGAAAACTGAGTTCATTCAAACGCAAAAAAATCTTTATGGTATCAGAGTAAGGGGGTGCTTTGTTATCCGACCCTACCCTCTACAGATCCATTGTTTGGGCTCTCCAGTACGTCACTCTTACTTGTCCCGCCGTTGTCTTTGCTGTTAATCGTGCTTGCCAGTTCATGCACAATCCCACAAAGATGCATTGGATGATGGTCAAGCCCATTCTTCGCTATCTTCAGGGCACCATCGCCCATGGACTTCTGATCTCATGCTCTTCATCATGTCAGCTACAAGCCTTCTCAAATGCAGATTAGGCTGGTAGCCTCCAAGACCGTCGCTTTACAGGCGGTTATGCTGTTTTCCTTGGCACCAATCTCATTTTTTTGTTATCACGCAAGCAAGCAACAATCGCCCGTTCGTCCATAGAAGCTGAATACAAGGCTCTCGCTGATGCTACGGCTGAGCTTATTTGGTTGGACAAATTATTGCATGAAATCCATTTTCCTCTCAATGGTCCTCTCATCCTTTGGTGTGATAACATTGAAGCCACATATCTTTCTGCCAATTTCATATTTCATGCCCGCATGAAGCACATTGAATAGATTTCAATTTCGTTCGTGAACAGATCCAACGACGTCTTCTCTCCGTCCAGTTCATTTCGAGCTCCGATCAATTAGCCGATATTATGACCAAAGGTCTTCCGTCCAAGCATTTCCAGTTCTTGCGTGACAATTTGAAGACCCATGATCTCTCACCCTCAACTTGAGGGGGTATAATTAAGAATATAGTCAAGGGACTCAAACGGCACAAATTCTCTTGCTATATTTAGCCCTTTATATAGTCAAGGTATCTCCTATTGCTCTAGATATAAAGATCTGGGCTTAGTCATTGTACTAAATATGTATTGCATTTGAGATCAATAAGATTATGAAAAACTGAGTTCATTCAAATACAAAACATTGTTAGGGTCTATTTTGTGTGTTTGTGAAAAATTGGATATCATTTTTCGATGGGACCATGATCAAAGAAAAAAATACACTAATTATGCTGAGCGATTAAAATTGTTGGAAATAATATTTTGTTATAAATTATATTTTTGCAAACGTCAAGCATTGAAACTCTTTTTTTTTTTCTTTTTAGGATTTTTATGTATGTTTGGTATTTTTGTGAAATTTTGATTGCGGACTAATTTTTTTTTTTTTTGATATTAAACCTAATAAAAGTTTACTAATTATCTGAGATATAAATATGACTTGAATACTAATTATTTGAGATATAAATATGACCTGAATTTAAATAAGAAGAATAGACTAATCAAAACTGTAGTATGATACTCTGAAGAATTCGTGTGGCCTTCACTCAAAACACAAAATAGGTTGAGAAAGTCTTCCAACCATCTTGACAGATCAAATTCAATGCTCTTCCTCATCATACTTGCATCTGAATTTACTCCAACCATAGGCAGCCTTCGTCCTTCTTTGATTGTCTTCTTCCTTTGACTTCTCTCCTTGGCTCTCTCCAAACAAATACAAGAACAACAAGGACACACAGGTTTCTCCTTGTTAGGAGTGCACGACAGCTGCAATCTGTTAGAGTTTTGCTTCTACTCCTTCAACAGAGAGGCAACTCGCTTCTTCTTCAGGAAAAAAAACAATGGTCTCCTATATGAAACCAGGCATGGGTAGCAACACTCCGACGGCAATATTCCGACGACAACAATTTGGCAGAAACAACTTGGCAGTAGCAACGTAGCTCCGACAACAATAACATAGCATCGACACGATACGACAGCTCGGAGTCTCCTCGACAGCGGTTGGACAATAGGACAGCAAGTATGTGTTTGTTATGTTAAATCTACTTAAATCACTCACTGTACTTCACTCAAACCTCTCAAGATCTTTCGGAAAAATATTTTGATATTCTTTCTGGGGTGTACTGAAGGTGTTGGTAAAATGCCTGAGTGAAAATTTTGTGTTTGAAACTTTAGGATTTTCGGCTTTGATACCAAATGATGTAGAACGAGGGAAAAGAAGAGGGACTTAGAATAGATTTAGAGAAGAGAAATATGGATTTAGAATAGATTGGAGGAAGAAAAGAAGAATTTGGGAGGGAAGAAATCAAAGAGAGGTATCACACAATAATATTCTTATTCATTCAAGTTTCAATATTTGATACAATATAATATCATGACATTTATAAGGATTACGAAATAAAACAACAAAACTAGAACAAAACAAGAAAATCAAACCAAAGATCTAAACGTGGATAAAATGTCACAACAAGTATAATCAAGGAACACGTCTAAATCTTCAAGTACCTTCTTCAAATCAAAGATGGATTTTTGTGTTTATTATTCTTGGATTTCCTTCAGCTATAGACATGCATGAAGACGGGCGATGGCTCGCCATCACAGTTGATATGAGATAGACCAATGAGACATCATTTCAAACACAAAAGAGGCAAATTCGAGTGAGAGACGCGATAGGATACACATGATACAGTAGTGACCTTCTATTACGAGCTTAAGTCTAGTATAACCAGTTCCTTCAACATGACTTCAGAAAGAACGCGAACATAAGTTAACTGTTGAAGAATATTATACTCCTAATGAATATATCCTTCAATATTATTATGAAATAATAATGTAATTATCTACTAGAAAACTACGGTTTGTGATTAGGTTAGATAAGACAAATTTATTTTCTTGTATATCTTATTGTCTTGAATTTGATGTTCTCTATAATATTTGTCTGGAGACAATTGTCTAGGTATTCCACACTCGATACCTACGATTTATGCTTTATGTCTACCACTCTACTTATTATTCATCTAGAGACTTAACAGTAACGAGTTTATTAGGACTTATGTGCAAAATGTCCAAAGTCAAGGGGGGGTTTAATGAAGCTTGCTTTTCCCTAACTATATTATCTTCTCCTGAGATACTCGCATAAACACAACTCAACTCCACCAAACAAACCCAAACCCTAAGGCTCACTCCACTTACCCTAACTTCTTCAACCCTTAATAAAGTGATTAATTTACTCTATTAAAATAACAAACATAATAATTCAGACAATCTCGTCAAATACAGAATTTAGACATATCAAAATGTACCAACACAAAAAGACTATTTTCAACAAAAATGTTATAGCAAAATATTATTCTCTTCATACCATCATTTTTTTGTTCTTATCTATCTGAACTTTGGGAATGCTCACATATCACCTTCTAAATTTTAAATAATTTCATAAATTTGGTATATTATCCTTTCACGAAATTCCTTTTTTTTTTTTTTTTCAAACATGACCATCAAAAGGGATTATATGCTATTTTCGAAATTAGGGGATCATGTGCAAAAGGGTGAAAAATCTAAGGGGTTATATGCTCTTTTCCTTTCAGAATTATTATAAATTTTTTTAGATAATTTCATAAAACATATACAAAATTGTAAAATTCCATTTAAGCTATCCAACACTTGTCAAATATTCTATTTTATCTATTTTTGTTAACTTTCCATAAAACTAACAGAATAATATAAAAAGTTAAAAGAAACATCGTTTTCCTTAAAAATAACTACAAAACACACTAAATTCATTAAAAAAAATTTACCCTTCACACTGCATTTCACATAAATTACGATGCTACACAATTGGAGGTCTAATTTAATATGTTCAAAATTATTGTGAAACACATTAATAAAGTTGTAAGCTTTAATCCTGAGTTAATTTAAAATTTTTCTGACATCGTTAAGAATAAGAACGAAATATTTCGAAGTGCGTGTCATCGTAATTTATGTGGGACGTAGAAAGTAATTTTTTGTGGCATAATTGATAATTTTTTAATTCAACATAAACGGGATAATTATATTCAAGTAGTCCATTTCACAAATAAAAAAAAATTAATAACTATAATGAAATTTTGAAGGATTGAGTGTACTTTTTTAATTATATTCCAAAAAATTTTTTTTGTGTTTTTCAAAAAAATTTCATTAGTTGTAACGAAAAGTTGAATTTGGATATACGACAAGTTTTGGTTGACTAATTTCAATGTGTTGGATGGGTTTTATTAAATTATTATAGTAGTGTTTTTGATAAAAAAAACCCTTCAATTTATGTAGGCACTAAAATATTTTATTTTCAAAAAAAAAATGTCATAACTTTCAATAAATAAACGATTGAAATTAGAATATCCATAATGATTGCATAGTCAATCTCAAAAAAATGATGATGTGGAGAGGATTTTTTGAAGGGCTGAAAGGTTCTCATGGCTCAAATGATTTAATGGATACAATTGATCATATTGAGAGGTTTAAAAAGGGGATAATTTTATCTTAGAATTGTGGAAAAAAAAGGAAAAATAATTTTGGATGGGATTGAACAAAGAGGGAAAAGGGATTGAGACTCTCAACGCTTAACTCGTACAGGAGAGTTTGAATTACAGCTCCTTCAAATTTGATGGTGAATTCTTTTCACCATTGTGATCCATGTTCATCAATTGATTTTCATAACAGGAGTTTTGCAGGAGAAGAATTGGAAAAAGAAAACAACCGTGGTGGTTGCTCTTAGAGCATCCACAATGATGCAATATAAAATAAGTTTCTAAATTCAATAAAATTGAGATAAAAAATAAAAAATAAAAAGGATAGTAAATTTAGAGAGATTAAAAAAATTAATGTTCACAATCGGATAAGACTCAAAACATATATCCCAATAAAAAAACAAAAAAAAAATCAATGAAAAACTATGATACAGGAGTAAGAAAAATGCAATGGGTTCATAACTAATTGGAGCCTTTCAAGACCAAACTCGGAGAGACCAATTCAAGATACAACGTCTTCAAATTTTAAGAGTTGGAGGGTGTATCGTTGGGAACATTTTTTTATATTGAGATCCTCTATATCAAAGTTCTTTTTAGTATATTTAGAGATTGAAACTGAAATTCTTCATGCGTTGTGGATGCTCTTATAAAGTAGAGATGAAAGCTCTCCATTTTCTACTATCTCATCTATAGGTTCCACCAAAAATAAAAGATAAAAAAAAAATCTCATCTATAGAAATGGTATTCAAAATCTCTAATATTTTTAATAGAAAAATAAATAAACAGATAATATCGTTTCAATGAGAAAACGGTGCTCTCTCCTATGAAGTGGTTGGTCCCACGAATTGTATGCGTTTTGTATAGAACGGTGTCACCGTCAATACCGAAATCTCTTTTCTGAAAAGGTTAAAAATCTCATGATAATCATGATAATCTATTATTACATTCGACCTTACAAGAACCATTACTGCCAATACACAAGCAAACTGACCAGCTATATATACACGAGCTGGTACAAGTAGAAAAACGAAAACCGCCAAATGCAACAGGTAGAGAAACACTATGCCTGGAAAACATCGACAAGAATACTAGAGACGGCTTTTCCTATTTTACAAAACCCGGTATATTACAGCCAAAGCCTCACAAACAAGACCAAGAGACCTCATCTAGCAAGATTCAGATTCTAGAATTCATGTGACAGCATTCGCCGGAATCAAGATATCTGAAGAGTGAAGACGTATAGCCACAGCCTAGATCCAGCGCGTTTGAAGGTCTTCAAGGTTGTCCACTACAAATACAGGGTGACAATACCGATTGACCTGCCAATGATTCAAACTATGGCTGACTGAGATGGTATAACAAGAACAGCGAAAGGTCATGACATATGATGAAGAGTAGTTGACAAACCTTAGGAGACGGATTTTCCAAAGTTGTGCAAATATATCATACAGCAGGGATGGTCGTGTTCGGGTTATCATAGGTGTACATTGGCGGATTGCAAGACCTGACCTTCCCTGTCTCTACGTCATATGATGACAGCAATCTCCTCTGCATAAAGCAATAAGAAAATAGGCATCACCATCACAAATCAATTAATGAGTAAAAGAATAGTATATTCACTTGCTCTTTATGGGTCATCATAGTTTAATCATTTAAGTGACACTTTGAAAAGACTCCCCCAAAGACAGTGCTGGCAAACCTCATAATCGTGTATGTTATCGTGTTATTAGAAAATCGTACGCATTGCCTAAAATTTTCAGAAGAGGACTTACATGATCCTCGAAATCAGGACTGATCAGATTCACCGCAAGGTTCCTCATCAGCAACACCACCTGTGTCAAATGAAACCCAGCCACGGAAAACTAGCAAATGTGAGCTAGAGCTGACCAGTAGCAAGCAAGAGCTTATATGAGAATCAGAATGCATAGAAAAAAACACATACAGTTTCAATTTCTCTAGGCTCCATTTTCTTTAACGTCTGCAAGTGGTTGGTTGCATTCGGGTCGAACACACTGCCGATAAATCTATAAACTTGAGCAAAATCTGGCATAACTGCGACAGAGAAAATCACAAGTCAATAAGACAACATAGTAGGGAACTCAAACGCGCTTGCAAATTTTTTCATGACAAAGAAAGAATGAGTATAATTGCAGCAATCTGCAATTGCAGAGATGGCAACATAGAACACTTATGTTTGCAATGCATACACACTTATATTGAGGTTAAATATCAAATAAATCAAGGTTAAGGAGCTACCTTCGATTGGCAAAACAAGATTTCCGAGTTCATTAGTTCCATCAATAAACATTTCATTGCTACTACTGCAGCAATAATTAGGATTAGTCATGGGTACCAGAGTTGCTGCATCATCTGTGAAACACAAACGATATGTATTAGGAGTACTTGGTTAGTTCCCTGAGATAATATTTGAACACGGAATACAAAAACAAGGTACAATAACTAACCTTTTCTCGAGTCCAATGAACTGACTGGTCCAACCGGAGTATACCTCCATGTTGATGCAGGCACACTCGTCACTGAACTTGTCATTAATGAAGAAGAATCAGGACCATACATGTATCCCGGATCCAAAAGAGTAGATGCAGCCTGGGTCGGCAACTTGGAAGGAGAAACAACTGGTAATCCTGCGACAAAAGTACACATGTCAGAGGACATAGTAGAAGAAGAAACAAGAAGCAAAATACATCCTAGTTCAAGTCTTACCACTCTTTGGAGCCTTCTGTGGATATGGATGAGCAGCTTTTCTCTTAGGCCGTGGTGGTGGTACACGTTCATGTGATCCATTCTTCTGAACTTTTAGGAAGTACTTTTGGGCATGGCTTCGTATCTGCAGCGGACATTCACATCAGTATTCACACAAGTTCATTTTATATGATAGTTATCCTTAAGAAACCTAAAGGAAATGGGTTCACTCAATTTCATAGCAGGGTGGAAGTCTCTTCTTCCAAATAGGAAATGCTAGTTCTCATTTCTAGTTTTATTGGCCATGGATACTTATTACGTAAAAAGATGGAAATTACTACTCTCATTCGAGTTTGGGACTGAGTCAATCATTTCCCAAAGGAAGAATCTACAAAATAGGCACATCAAGTCTTCAACTCATTTTAAGGACAGCTCGAGATGCTAACCCTAAAATGGAACATACTTTTCGTCAATACTTTTTCTCTTACCTGGATTACTGTCTTGGAACCGACAAATGCTTCAATCTTCTTCCAGTCCCTATCGAATCTGGAACACACACAGGAAAAAAAAAAGAAGGAAGGAAAGATTAAAACAAGTAGCAAACATGCTGATGTGCATCTCTCTGCAGCTGTTAACACCCATAAACGAACAATAACATCATGGAAATATTAAGAAGCAATCCAAGAAAATATTCAAACAGAAAGCAAGCAGCATGTAATCAAGATATATCTGAAACCATATTAAACTTTTAGCATCTTCATAGGCAAACGTTACTGGCAAGTCACAAAATCAACAATGTTGCAGGCCAATTAGGTACTGATTTTACATTAAGCATTTAAATGCCTAGGATATGGCTCAGTTGCCTATTTGTTAGGTTCGGTAAGTGCTATCTTTAGTGACACCTTCCACCAATAAGCTCAGAAGCCTGACAAAAGTCAGACGTGCTGTTGCAACTCCGTCCAATTTGAACTACGCTTGGGCAACTCATAAAATAGATCAAGCCTTGAACACATTCAGATGATCAGGACTTCTTGTGGGGTTCTGCGCTGCATTACATTGTCAAAAGATTTCATTGTTTCCTGGTCCTAAATCGACCGACGTCACTGCATAAACCGTCTTCCATTCCTAACCTCTATAATATCTTCTCCCCTTAATAATACGACAAAATAGAATAACATAGCTCTCACAAAATCCATCTTGAGACTGCACAGTTTGGAATCTAGAATTCTAGAAGGTGCTCTTTGCAGGGGAGAAACAAGAAACAGTAAAAAAAGAAGAAGAAAAGACTCTGACACACAAAATTTTGGGCCATAGATCATGGAGGTATCAGATTCCAGTCAAGTTTAACAAATTATAGAGAAATCTGCCTTCGCAATGGTTAGCTCAGATCCAGCTTGAGCTAAAACAAGTGATGGCAGTTGAGCCATGAGGCAATCCGAGCAAGAAGTTTTTCTCAATGCTTCAGTTCTCTATTGAAGTAAAGAGAGATTTGATCATTGCCATAAAACTCATAGCTAGTAACTCAACTCTTGTCAACTTTAACCATATCTCGTTCCCGAACATGTAGTGATTCCTAAAGAATAACATATCGCTGCCTCATGCAGCTACATCAAATACACCAACCTGCTCATACCTAGTCTATCTACAACCCAATTTCCAACCATAATCCAGTAAATTAAAAACTTATTACATCAATCAGCCCCATATAAACCACCGAGACACGATCCAATCACGAGGAGACATTCAACTCACCGAAAAATATCGTACAGTCCAATTCCCCCAAACCCTAGACGAAATCGAATCACAGCGCAATGCAGAAAACGCACTACTCCATCAACTTAACCTTCAAAACCCTAGCAGAGCATCACGAATAAAGCCGAAATTCTCGATTCGTACAACTCAAATGATAACAACCAGAATAATCAATCAAGCAACAAAATCACTAAAAACAAAAGAAAACCAATCAATCGATTACTCACAATTGAAGAGCCTCGATGAACTTATCATGCTCCTCATCGCTCCAGCTCTCCCTCGATTTCGTGATCGTGTACGGCTTCCTCACCTTCTTGCTCGCACCCTCCATCGCCGCCGCTGCAGCACCACCACCACCACTCGTCCCCGCCGCCGCCGATGCCGCAGAAATCTTCGGATTCATCCCCGGCAGCGGGATTCCCGTCGAATCGAAGGTGAAGCCTTGTGCTTGTGGATTCGGATTCATCGACACCATATGTGGAATCAATTATTGATTGGATCAACACAGCTTCGCCTTTTCTCGATTTCTCTGCTATTTGCTTTTGTTTTATGCGTTTTTGATTTCGCAGTTTTTGTTTTGGTGCTTTTGTTTTCTGTGTTCTTTGTTTTGGTGTGTTGCGAGAAAATGTTTTTGTTTTCTGTGATTTTGTGAAAAAATGTTTTCGGTGAGCCAGCAGCACACATCACCGCCGCAGCTGTGGATTTATACGTGTACGCCGATGAAACGATAGGGGCAAAAACGTCATTTCGTCCATCCTGAAGTTTGTGTCACACAGGTGGAGTGATCTGGTGCTCGGTTATTAATCGGACGGCTGGTGTGGAGTTAGAGCGGGTAGTGATCACATGTGGGCGACGTCACGGGAACCTAAACGCGTCGTTTTAGTGTTGCGAGGTGTTATTTTTTGGTATGTATTGTTTTCGATGATGGATGTGCAAAAGTTGTAGTGTTGCCTGATGAGGTATTTTGGTTTCGTTTTGGGTCAAGTATGTGAGATATTTTATGTGTATCTGAAATTGCATGCTAAAACATCTTAGATCCATGTTATGTTGGCGATAATTTGTGACGTAGAAATCGAAGATTTTAATGAGGTTACATGGTTTTGGGTCGGGGACAATAAGTTACACAAGATAGGGATTAGAGAAAACAATATAATCGACATCTAAAGATTTTAAATTGATAAGGTATCATTGCAGTATCAACCTCTACGACATTCTCATATGGGCGTATGATTCACGAACCATATCAAATCTCAACCTCTTGATTGTTCGTCACATAGGTTAATGGCTAACCATTCAACCTCCGGATAATCTTGATCACAAAAAAGGTTATCACAATACACGATTCTTATGTATGAACAATAAACTATCCAACACTGACTACTTTATTGAGCTCATCACTTCTAAAGCGATAATCTAGAAATTTATCATTTCTACAGTGATCCAACCTGCGACCAAGCATATACCCCTAATAACATATTGCTCGCCTCCACCACTGATCAAAGGATCTACACTTCCAAATTTTGCTTATCATATCGGCGTGTACTTGAACCAGTCCCAAGCCAGCAAAGCCTCATTCCAACCTTGCAGTTCTTCAATATCATCTGTAACCATCCATCGACACATACGAGAGCATCTCTTACCATCCTTATCTGCTCTGTACGCATCAAACCGAAGCCCTCCGAGACTTTTAATGTCCTCAAGTGTCGAATCTCTAACCTCACGATTAGTAAGTGTTAAGATATATATTTAGTAGATCTTCTACGATCCGTACGGATTTTTGATAGAGTTGGTTCCTCGACATGATATCAAAACAGATCGTGACAAGAGATCACGAGTTCGATCTCTGCCTCCCCCCATTCAATGTCATCTATGTGATTTATTGATGTGGATATTGTAGTATTTGATATGGATTGGATCAGTACTGTCCACACTCTTTTTATAGAATTTTTGATAGAGTTGATTGCTCGATAATAGAAAAACAATTTATCATTGAATCCATACTACTCGACGGAGGACATAATAGATAACAAGAGAATAAAGCAATGAATAATTTCATGTCGATAAAAGCACTAGTACGCTATACATCAGATTTGCATCGAATGTTGGTTTGATTTATACTGACTGGTTTCATCTCTCATCAAGAGAGCATGCATGTCCTAACTCCTAACCAATCTCTCTTTGCATGTGTTGATGCCTATGGTCCTTCATGTGTACTATGTGTATGTGTATGTTACCTAAACAAAATTAAGTAACGAACACAACAAAAAAAGCAAGAGAAGAAATGGTCCTAGCAAGTGGTGAATTGATGGGCAGACTGTTTTCCTTCGGTTGCTGTGCACGCGAGATGATCACGCGAAACGATTCAACCAATCACGTGAGAAGTAACATTAAACAATCACGCATTGGATGAGAGATATGCAACTATGTACGCATTTTATTCCCAACTCTCATAAATAGACAACTCTGGAGCAGAAGAAATGCATCACATCTTTGCATAAATCTCACATAATAGTTTCACCAGAAGGGTTTAGAAATTAGTGCATGTTATCTTTTATGAGGTAAATGTTTTTATTCTGTTAATGAAGAAATTCCTAAAAGTTATCCTGATGATTATAATTCACTAGCTAGATTTAGGAATAATATTTTTAATCCCTCAATAGTGAATATTTTGATATAGCAATGGTCATATGATTTTTAACTCCTTTTAATTTTAGGGGATTTTTCGCGTAAAAATCTTAACGCTGACTCTATTTATTTTTGGGTTATTTATTTATCCTATTTTAATATATTTTAATATATGATAAGAAAAAAATACTGGACAATTTCTGTTGCGACTGATTTTTCTCAACGGCATGACAATCTAAAAAATTATCACATTAGGAAAAACGGTTAATGAAAGCATTAGCAGAAATTGCCCATTAGCAACAACATAAGTCAAATCTCAATATTTTTTGGAAAAAAAAACAAAAAAAGACCAAAAAAAAAAAACAACAAATTTGTCTATCTTTTTGTTCATTGTGACGATTAATGGAAAGCTTTTACTGTTGTTTTTTTTTTTATAGGAAAAATACGGATATAATTGAATGGTAAAATTTCTCTTTGCCAAAGAGAAGATGCAGGTTCCATTCCCCCTATTCGCTCAAGATGAAATAATCTCTTTCATATGAAAAATTATTTAAGAAGAGAAAATATAAAAACTATCATTAAAGTAGCCCAAATAAGACTTGGAATATCCATGCCAATGACGTCTCCTATCTCTATATTCACTTATACATGATTCAACCTGGGACAAAGCATATATAATAGTAGCATATTGCCACATCAACCACTGATTAAAAAGCATCTAAACTTTTAAGTGTTAAATAATCTGATTATCTATTGAAACTTGTACTCCGTATACTTGTTTATCGTAAATCATGTATAGCCCCAATGCTCTCACAAGTCACAACTATCAGTATTCGATACACTACATGATTATAACGAAGAGATAAATGAAAAGATATTCTACACTTCATCGTGAATAGTACTCGTATAAGAATAACGAACTTTTATTTCATTTTCAAAGTGACGATTAAAAACTGACGAAGCAAAATAGACATACCAAAAATGGATTCCGACCACAAAACCGAAGCTGCCCAAAAGCAGCAATTTCCCCGTGGGCCACCGTGATACCTCTAGCCACAACTTATAATCCAGATTCTTCATTTCTTTGCTTTCACTAGAAGGGTCCACCAGCTTCATAGTTTATACAGTACTAGGTTTTGATATTGATGACCAAATGCAATTTGTGTTATACTTACTTGGTCCCACTCAGTAACATTTTAATTTGACTCACACTATACAAAAATCAAACGTAATCTTTTATAAGTTTTTTTTTTATAAAAAATCAATGATTTTATAAATTACGTATATCAAGATAATAATACATTATATAAGTTATGTACGACAATCAAACATATAAGTTACGTAATTTGATATAAAAATAAAATATTATATCCATATATATAAAATAATTCAAAATACACAAACAATGTAAAAATTATAAGACAAATAATATTATTCTCATTCTTCAATTCAACTTTCAAAATCATTATATTACTCATTATTCAATATATATAATGAGAAGCTTCATTTTCTCACTAAATAATATTTTATGGTCCTACAACACAAATTCAGCTAAAATAGGCAAACTAAATTATCATTAACGTCGCATAATAAATTTACAAAAAATAATATTTGATCATCATATAACAAAAATCAAATTTTACCATCAAGAACAAAGCCAAATTTTTGAAATTTGAATGGAACAAAACGAATTTTTTTCTTAATTGTTTAAATGTTTTTTTATATGCTATGACTTTTGGATCGTTATGAAACCAGTACAACATATTCCTTCGTCAATAACATCGTCACCAAATAGCATACTGTAACTAGGCTAATAGCTGAGGTCCTGTTTATCAGATTTGTTTGGAGTAGTACTTGTTCTACAATTTTGGAGCACTTGTGCCGAGTTTGCCGTATTTTTATAAGCTTAAGTGCTCAACCAAACAGATCCTAGCAAACTAATCCTTAATCTCTAGCAGAAAAAATGCACCTAGAGAAAAGCAAAACCTGCTCGGTGAACTAGACGGCATATGCCTTGAATCTACCCACCTACATGGGAATGGGTCGACGTAAGCGGAAACTTTTTCGCACCTCTCAGAAAGCAACTCAGGGCAATGGCTACTTCGAGCTCACCTCCAACCACCACAAAATCGATGCTATAATCATTGTTGATAACAACTAGTGTGCGACACAAGCACGACCTCAACTCCCACGAGGCATGTCTTGCTTCGAATTCGCAATTCGAAGTAATGTGTGCAGGAGCAAGGACATAGCTTTTCGTGTTGGGACCAAGTAGAACTTAACTTTGAACAGCACTCATGAGATGTGCTTTAAAGCATTTTGGCTGCGATGACACACTGGGCATATCCCGATACTACTCTTGTCATATGGAAATGTACCGCCGAGATATCTCAGAACTGTGTCATGTATCTTGATTACAAAGAAGGCATAGATGGGTTTAAACCCCGAAAACTATGAAATCTATTAAGATTTGAATCCTGATTACAAATGGAACAACCAATCAGTAAATTGTACTATGATAACGGGCTCTATAATATTAATTCCTGCAGCAAATGACTTGTTCACATGAACTAGTAATTGCCTTCTGATAAAATTACCACCTAGAACCTTCTGTAGATTAAATTCTTTGGATTAACGGAATTACTTGCTAAACGGGAAAAGATGAAGAAAATCAGAGCATATTGCAACTAAGGATAAAGAAGAACATTGATAAACTTACATGTTGTTTATCACAACCAAACCTGCAGATCAGAAGCAGGTATCGCGTAGGGCAATAGGGCAGCGTCGCTTTTAATACTCAATGTCACAAGATAATTACAGCCACCTCAAAACCCCATCATACTCATCCACAACTGTGAGGATCTCAATCTTTACACCCGGAGCTGCCAAAAATATCATAATTCACATCAGTCAGGACAACGGGAGCGAAAACTAAGCTAGCCTAGAGACAAAGGAACTCAAAGCATATCTTAGCGTTCTAGCACTCCAGTTACAATAGTAAAGCAACACCACCAAAGAACAATATGGAAGTAATCAAGCAATTCATGCTTCGGGCCTTCGGCTAGATTATTAATATGCAGCACTTGGTAAGGGTGGATAATAGGCTTTAATCATAAGAGAAACGGTACTGCAGGAATAACCACAAACCTCAGAGGTGCACATACATCACCCAAAAAATCCCTCCATGTCCTCCAGCACATCTTTATATCTCAGTGAATGATAACTATGATAATATCTCAAGCACAAGAAATCAAACAAGACCAATACTTCAACACCTTGCCTCGAATTGAAATGAAAATCAATAAGCCCTGAAACACCTTTCAAAAGAATGCGACAAACCACAATGCCTAACCGGGTAATCTAAGCATTCATAAGTAACTACTTGCGTATAAATGAGACTTGTCTCTTAGAAATGCTCCCTGAGCAAGGAAGACGTTTTGATCAGTCAGCTGTTCTTCATGCTCTCTTAGAAATTTCCTATCCAGTGATGACACAGCCAATCTCATCTTCTGCATGCGACAATCACTTCTACAGATGTTTCCAACTATCACCCAAAACTAAGAACATTTATCTGTAATGTATCCCTATTTGTATATGTTACTGGATTGTCACCTAGTATTCAAACGATCAATGCCCCATCAAGTATCGAAATCAAATGAAGTGGCCTTAACATAATACCCAATCACCTTTTAAGTGTACAATTTTCACTGGAATCTATCTTAGGGATATCATAACCTTGAACACTTTAGCATTTTTAGATCTAACCAATGGCTAACAAAATATCATAAACTCGAGCTGATCTACAACTTCTTACCGTGCTCAGAACCCACAAAAACCTTATTCTCTGAAATCCACGTGGGAAAACAAATCTTAAAGGAAAAAGCATAAATTTAGAAACTTTCAATGGCTCCATTGTAGCACAAAGTTGCTTATCTCACACCCCACCATTCATAAAGAAAGAAAAGGTCGTTTTATATGTGAAAAATTAGAGCGTCATACTATTAAGTAACGTTGCGAAACTAATTAGAACCCCAGCACTTGATCCACAGAATACACTGTATCCAGATCCAAAAGAAACACGACCCTTCCGATGCTAAATGCATTACTATCTTTACCATATCTATGTATGCACTTGTTATGAGCTCTCAAACAGCTCTGCAGAAGATCATGCTAATAGACACTCTCCACTACATTAGCTACGAGTACTAAATAGTAATCAGCATCAATCCTGGGAGTTTCGTAGAAGAGCTTCCTCTTGAGTGTCATAGCAGCTGTTTGATATCAATGATCCAAATCAATCCCGACACACATCACAAGACCAATACCTACATTAACACTTACCCCGGCATTGAACCAAGAAAGCTGGCCAACCTCATCACTGTACATGGCTTTGGAGTACAAGCCATGTCAAAATTCTTCATGTGGGTCATAATCGTCCTTCACCATTGCACTGACCTGCAGAACAACAGATTGCAAACGACTTTATCCATAAGCAAAGAACAACAAAACCAAGAACTTGGAAACAAATTGAAGCAAAATGATCATGCTAGGGAAACTGTCATTTTTTTAGTCCCTGCATCCCGAAAAGATTGCAATGTGAGTGACTAATCACAAAAGGATTGAGAGATGCTCAGTTCACCATATACATTGTTTTACAGGGCTATCTAGATCCTGAAACTATCCATGCTTCACACAAGTCATATTTCTCTAACGAAAATAACGGTCTGAGTTAAGCAGGACCAAGATTGCCAAGTCGGCAGTAGAGCAGCAGCTGCTTTCACTATGGCAGTGGCATAATTCAAACAAGATAGTTAAAGAATAGACCCAAAAAAGCACTTAACAATGAATTCTTCTCAATGATCCTACAAGCACGGCTACCTTGCTACAAGTGCGATCCAGTTACCAGCCGTTCCTAGGGTCTTGCATACCAAATGATGAAGGGTCTTCCTTAGAGATCAGGAAAAAAGAGAGAAAAATTTGTAGATTGAAAGGCTACTTCCATCAAATAAATCATTGTGCATCAAACTGCTAATTAAATAGTCTTTCCTATAACGTACACTCTTTTCAGGACGGAGGGAATAACACCTTACTCCCAAGAGAGAGTGCTAACAACAATCTCTTTGATGTTCACTCATCAGGAAGTCTCCTAATAGTTAACAATTTAATGAGTTTTATCATCAATTTACATGATTGATGTTCACGGTAACCTAACTAATGAAAGCAATGTCCCTATTATTTTGCTGGCCTTCTTTCAAGCAACCTGGTACAATATGATAGATACCCTAAAAAGCCTCAAGCTCACATGAGACATTGGGTCCAATCTATGCTGCTAGACCACCAAAAGCAGTTTAGTCCAACAAAGCCCAAAGTCATATTGCACGCGTGTAGGCCTCAACTACATAAACAAGACTATAACTAGTATCACTGTTTGTCCATATAAAGTTTAGACTTTGGCCTCTCAGGGCCATAAATTATCGCAAAGGCCGGCTGGTGGTCGTTGAACAAACAGGAGGAGCAGCCCACCAGTTGGTCAACCTCATTCACCAAACCTAACCTCGCACGTCTGCTCAAACGATATGCTCAAGGCAACAAACTTTTTGTCGTCCTTATAATTTAAATAGAGCTATAAGGAGGGGACATAAGATTAAGCTTCAATGAAGTAAACAATGGTAGCTTCAACAGAAAGAAAAGTATAACCTGCTCTGAAAATAACTCCTACATTCATGTATTAAATGCTTACGACGACCTAATTGTGAGTTATGTGCCCGTATCCTTGAAAAAGTCCAGCTCTAATAACAAAAAACAAAAAACAAGAAAGTCCACAGAAGTCGGCGGGATTGTTTTGTGATAAGAAAGAAAGAAAAAAAAAAAAAACAAAAAACTCCTACGTTTGTGATAAGCATGCAGGATTGTTTAACCGATACTTGTCCGAGTCGAGTAAGGCTACTTTCCCCCATATAGCATAACCTCTGCAACTTAAGATTAAAATGCTCCTTTCCTTTCATTTATTTTGCAACCTTAGTTTAGATAAACAATAAAATTATTAAAATTACGAATCGTCCATCAAGCATAATTTTACGCAAAATTATCATATAATATTAATGAGAATTTAAGTTATATACTTTAACCCTAGATAAATGCCGTAATTTTCTTACGTCGTTAAACGATTAACGAAATTCTTCAAAATACGTATTGAATAATATAATAAATAATATAATAATGATATAAAATTTATAAAATAAACGGGACAGAGATAGTACATTGCATTCAGCATCTGATCTGTTAGGACCATATTATTCTAGATAAGACTTTTGCTTTTAGTTAGAAGTCCCATTAGTATTATGTCTAGGGTATCCCCAAAACCTGATATGATTTGATCTTTGGTAGTAGAATTGGGGAAATAGCTATAAACCAGATTAAAATTTATTCACAACTCACAAAGATATTTTCCCTCCTGATAAACCGGGGTAGCCGTCGCAATAATAAATTAATAATGCAAGTTATATTGGTTTGCATTATACTGAGATCTTGGCTCATCAGTTTCAACAGCTTCCCAGGCGTGATTTGATCTTTGGTAGTAGAATTGGGGAAATAGCTATAAGCCTACAACTCCAATTGGAATAGCCAGAAAATCTTTTCTTTCAACTACAACAATCACCCAAGTGTTCGCGTTAGAATTGGATTTGTTCATACTTATTCTAATATGGTAGAATAACAATAAATTTTTCTCATTTGTCCATCCTGCCAAAATGGACCATCTAAACAAAACTTTCCACCATTCAGCAAGACTAATTTGGCACCTTTTGCATATGAAGAATCTCTTTTGTCGATTTTCTTGTTTTTAGTCCCACTAGATGTATCCCTTACGTATTGATCATTCAATCAATAATTTAGAGACATTAATTGACATATAAGTGCCAAATCTATTCCATTTTTCCCAATCTATATCTCTCAAAGTGTTGGTTATTGTTGAGTAATTTTCTTCGACTCAAACAAGAGATAATCCATCGTCAAAATGAAGAGATTTCATGAATAAAACTTAAAAAAAGAATGTGGGTAACATTCTTTCTCATTGAATGAAAAATAAAAATAAAAATAAGAGAAGGCAATACGATGGATAAGCTAGGATTGCAATCAAGAAACTTCTTATCTTTCTGAACTTTTCATTTTATGGTACTATTCATCCCTTTTGCGATAGCAACCCAAGGAAAATTCAAGTGGGGATATGATGAGTAGGTTAAGAGATGATCCTAATCCATAAATTTGACAAATACCATTGCACTCGACACATTGAGATGATCATGAGTACGACATTACATAACCTTAATTGAATGGAAGTACTTATCATGAAACCAGTACTTTGTATATGTCCTATAGATATTGCAAAAACTTCAGGAACAGGTGACAAAGTCAATTTTAACTAATGTTAAGAGACCATGAAATAATTTGTTATGGTTAAACATTGTAAGATAAATTATGAAAAATTGTACTATCTAGACAAAACCCCTCCATGTCATACACGAGATATTAACCAACACAAAACAAAAATCAAATCTTATCTCGACAAACTCTCATCGTCACAACTGCAAGTATTGCAAATAACTTTGATGATGGAAAGGTCCTTTATTGGACAAATATGCAAAGCCATAAATATAATGGCCCACAGGAAGCAAAGCAACACAATTACTAGGCATTAAATTAAATTCCAAACCAGTGGCTGATTTAGCTTTGCCGCCCATATCAGATACTACGGCTATTTGACCAGCGTCAACTTGACTTTTTGTCCAAATGATCTGCCCGTTGTGTTGTTAATTTAATCAAGAAAGATTATTGAATGGAGTCCTAACAATTTTTTTTTTAACCCAATGATCCAACTTTTAGGCCCTGTTTGGAATGATGGAGAAGGGTATTTTTTTTTTTTACGGGTGCTAATCACCCCATAGTATATCCCTTCATTAGGAAGTTGATTAGCAATTATCTTCTTTCCTTGATGCATTTCAGGAAAGGAGAAAAAATCATATTTGGTTACACTATATCCCTAAATCGTGTATTCATCCAGGAATATAATTCCTTATCAAACCCTAATTTTGATTCCAGTTGTGAGGCTCAGGAATGGCCTTTTTCGACCTTGAATGAAATGAGTTAGATTTTTTGTTGACAATTTTACCGCTTGTGAAAGTATCAAATGATAATTTTTTCCAACTATCAATAAAGTAATTTATGAGCATGATTTTGCACCCTATGTAGTAAGTTAGATTTTGATTTCTTAAATTTATTATGTTTATTTAATATGTATATGGATGATAGCAAATGTAATAAGTACACAACATTTATAAAAAAAGTACACACCAAACAAATAAAAATGGGTCATAAATTTATCCCCAAAAGAGGAGATCACGAAATGCAGTTTTGAAGGATTCAATTTTAGACATCATGGACATTTTGGTCATTTGGTTAAACTTTCACTTCATTCCATCATCTATTCCATAAAAACAAACAACATCACATAATAATCCATTTCATTCCGTCGACGTCAACCAAACAGAGAATGAAAAGGAACTGATGATTATATTCCGTATGCCATTCCAAATAATCGTTTGTTTCATTTCATCCAAAAATCATTCTTTCATTTCAAACACTGCCTTAGATTTTAGACTTGAATAAGAATTGGCTTTATTTTTTCCTTATGTTGTGAATTGAATGAGGTAGGAGGTCATAACTAAACTCATTCAGCATAGTCATAGCTACAATGGTTGTAATCAAACGACTGCAACCAACCTCACTGAATATGAAGGAAGGAAATCCCCAAAGCAAGGAGAAAACTGACCATGTAGACAAAACCCATCGACAAGACGAAACCCCTTCGAGTATGATGAAAGACTACATAATATTGGAGGGAGAATTAGTTAGAACTGAACCAATCGTTTCACACCACATGTTACCATCGAACGTTCAATAATCCCTCCGTCCCACGAAAAATACCACATATACATATTCTACACGTATGAATATAAATCTCGTTTTCATATCAAATCACGTTTGATCGTTTCGTAACATATTTTAAATTGAAATACATAATTTATACAATCATTAATATTTTATAAAAAATTTATAAAACTTTATATTTAATCTTCATTATTTAGGTAACAAAATTTATATTAACATTTATGTCCGATCAAATT
>JAOVYX010014827.1:0-30486 GCA_035668315.1 Drosera spatulata | reverse complement strand
TTAATTATCCGAAATATTTTATAGAAATATTTCGTTCAATGATCGTAATTTTTCAGGCTCAAACCTGTGTCTCAAATATATAATAATTGTAACGATGTAACGTTCATCGTTCGTAAATCTTTATTTACGCGTTCGTTACATACGCTTTGCACGTATATTTTTAATCCAATATGTATATATTTCATCACCATATTTGATTTAATTAATCAAATATTTTCTTTTTTTTATATATATAACCTTTTGGTACGATTTGTTTTAAAAATCGTAACGTTATATATTTGTCTCAAACTCCCAAATTTCTCGGGTATTACACTTTTCCTTCTCGAATTCTCTATCTTTTTCTTTCCTTTTGATTTTCTGATCGTTCCTAATTGCTTCTTCCACTTTGTTAGTGCATGGGCCCCATGGCCTGACGGAAAGGAAAACCCATTAACAATTCTCTCCCTCCTGAATAGTGGGGACCATCGTCATATCTACTTGTTGTCTGCAGAAAACAAACTTCTTCATAGGTAAGATTGTTGTCATCATATCTGACCCATTGTCGTCAGTATGGATTTTATCAAGTTGAAATCGCTTCCGTGCATCTCGTATCCAATGATATCTCACATTAATGTGCTTCGACTTAGAATGAAAGGCCGAATTTCTGCCAAGATGAATAACACTCTAATTATCACAATAGAGTCTGTACATGTTCTATTATAATCCCAATACTAGCAAGAACTTCTTCATCCAAAGTACGTCCTTACTAACTTCATTGATTGCGATATACTCTACCTCTATAGTAGACGAAACAACACACTTCTGTAGTTTTGACTGTCATGATACTGTTCCCCCTGCGAAGGTTCACATAACCCGAGATAGACTTCCAAGAATCGACGTCATCGGTCATATCTGCATCTATATAGGCATTCAATACACGTTTTTTTCCTCTGTAGCATAAACATAGCCTAGACGTACCTCTAAGATATTTCAAAATCCATTTAACTATTATCCAATGCTCCTTCTCTGGATTTGAAAGGAATCTACTCACAACTCGAACTGCGTAGGCAATATTTGATCTGGTACATATCATAGCATACATCAAACTGTCGATAACTTAAGCATATGGAATATTCTGTATCTCCTGCTTCTCTGTCTCACTTGTGGGGCACTGTTTCGTTTTTAACTTGAAGTGACCTGCAAGTGGGCTGCTAACTGGTTTGGACTTGTTCATGTTGAACTTTTCTAACACCTTCTCGATGTATCATTCCTCGATAACCACAGCTTCCTGTTCTTTCTATCACGGAAGATCTGCATTCCAAGGATCTGTCTAGCGGGACCCAAATCCTTCATCGCAAAGGATTTGATAAGAGCTCCCATAAGCGAACTTCTGAATGAAGATGTCTTATGACGACTTCTTGTATCCATAGTTCATCATAAAGAACTCAAACTTACGGTACCACTGTCGAAGCGTCTGATTTAAACCACACATGCTCTCCTTCAACTTGCACACAAGGTTTTTCTTTCCTTTGACCTGAAACCCTTCAGGTTGCTCTATATATATATATATATATCTTTTTTCAAGTCATCGTGGAGGAAAGTTGTCTTCACATCAAGTTGCTCGATCTCCTCCTGAATTTGTCGTCTCGTTGGAAAATCTTTCCTTTGCTTCGTCCGCGATGCTCCGTCACATAGGCATCAGATGAGCTTGACGAGTTGAGCTCCTTCCTCCTTGTTTTCTCGTTCAGCATATTATCTTTCACGATGTTCATTGTAAATTTTCCTTCAGGAGCGGAGTTGTTTAATAACACCATCAATGTCTTCTAACTATCAGGTAAGAAGCTTAATAACAATAATATTTGTACTTCATCGTCAAATTTTAGCCCTATATTATCTTTCACGATATTTATCGTGAGTTTTTCTTCAGGAACGGAGTTGCTCAATGACACCATCAGTGTCTTTCAACTATCAGGTAAGGAGTTTAATGGTAATAATGTTTGTATTTCATCGTCAAATTTTAACCTCATACCTGTCAACTGATTGACGATGCCCTAAAAATCATTCAGGTGCTCTGCTACACTACGACCGTTTCTGAACTGTAATTTTACTAGGTTCCGCATTATGAAAGCTTTATTCATTGTAATTTTCCTCTAGTACATTGCCTCGAACTTTTTGCATAGGACAAAAGTATCGATGTCATTGGGCACGTATTGGAAGACACTCTGGTCTATTGCCTGATCACACCAACAGCTTTGCGCTGTAGCTTCGCCTAAGCTTTCTTTTCTTTATCAGCGGATTTCGTCTTGTTTATGATCGACTCGTACAAATCCTTACAATAAAGGATATCCTCCATTCTGAGCTTCCACATCGAATAGTTCGATGAGGTCAGTCGAATCATGCCTCCAATGCTGGCTCCATCTTTCATTTTAATTTGCACAGTAATAGGACCGTTCTCTGATTAAATTAACCAGACCTCCGACACCAATCTGTTGAAAAATTTGCCCAGATATTTTTTCCTCATCGTGCAATTAAAACGGGATAAATAAATAGTTCAAAATAAATAGAGTCGACACCAAGATTTTACGTGAAAACCACCTAAAAATATAAAAGAGGAAAAAACCACGGGATCGTGACGGTACCAAAATATCCACTAAAGAGGGATTACAAATATCGTCCCTAAACTATACTAGGGGATTACAATCATCAAGATAACTCTAAATAATTTTTTCTCTAACGGGATAAAAGTATACCGATATTATCTTATTTTTCTGGTTGATTTTATGTTTTTCGTGTGATGCTATGATTTCTGTCCCTTACTGTCTATTTATAGGCAATAGAGGATGTTGTTGAAAGTTTTCGCCTCCTTAATCTGCTACTGCCGTCCTTACCCATTATGCTCATACATGTCATCATTGGTTTCTTGTAAATTTTGGATTCGTCTTGCTTAGTGCATATCTTTTCCTTCTCGAATTCTCTATCTTTTTTCTTACTTTTGGTTTTTTGAGCGTTTTTAATTGCTTCTTTTACTTTGTTAGTGTATGGGTCCCATGAAAAGTGAAACCCACTAACAAAAAGAGATGAGGGGACAAAATGAACAAGAAAATATCGTCGATAGAACAATGATAAAAGGTTCATGATCGAGTTGGATCAAATATCGAAAGTCAAAATTAATAGTGATAATTGATATTATGTCATAAAATCAATTCTATCAATAATATATAATATATCTTAACAAATAATCTGTGGCATATGATGGACATCGTGCTCGTTAGCAGCTCTAGATAAGATAAATGGATCAATTATTTTACTTTGCCTTCACCAGTGATATAGAGCATAAGCTTTGACGTACACAAATACTGTATCGTTTTGATGATCACCTACTCGAAATGTAATACTAAAGTTCGACACATGACTGAAATGTGTACGAGAACAAACACGGCTTAGCAATCAAGAAATGCTACATCAAATTTTATTACAAGCGATAGGATGCGATAGAACGACTCGATCATCATCACAGGCTAGAGACTGCATTGCGCTCCTCCTCCTCGCTCAGGAAAGGATAGTCCGTATACCCGATGACAGGATCAGGAGTATAGAACGTATTCCTGTCATACTTGTTAAGTGGCGCGTTGAGTCTAAGTCTCTTAACCAAGTCAGGGTTCGAGATGAAAAGCCTTCCATACGCGACCAAGTCGGCTTCCCCTTTCGCCACTGCCTCGATACCTGACTCCCTAACGAACCCACCGCTCGTTATGAAGGTTCCTTGGTACGCTTCTCTCCATTTTCTCGCCCACTCGGCCCCATCGTCGGAGCCTTCTTGTGCCAGGAATCTTGGTTGAGTTACATGTAGATATGCTAGCTTCGAACCTATGCTTTCCTGGAGCTTATTCAGCTTGTTGATTATTGCGAGACCGAGACCGAGGGGGTCGGAGTCTATGCCATCGTTGAACTCGATCGCTGGTGATATTCTGACTCCGACCCTCTCTGGGCCGATGGCAGAAACCACGACCTCAACTACTTGTAGCAGGAACCTCAATCTGTTCTCTATTGAACCACCATATTCATCCGTTCGGTCGTTGATGTGATCTTTCAGGAACTGGTCCAAGAGGTACCCGTGTGCTCCGTGGATCTCAACGCCATCGAATCCTGCATATATGTGATTGTCATTTCCCCATTTGCAATCGATTGCTATATAGTTTATATCTTACCTAGTGCTTTTTCATAAATGTGTTACCTGCACGAATAGAATTTTTCGCCGCTTGCTTATAAATTTCGACAAATTCGAGGATTTCAGATCTCGACAGTGGTCTTGGTTCCGGGTATTCCACCTCGGATCCGTCAGGCAAGAATGCTTTCCACTTGCTCGAGATAGGCTTGTTCGTAGACGAGATCGGCGTTGCTCCACTAGGCTGATACACTATACATAACACACACAAGAAACTCAGTCCAACAGGTCAGATAACAACCAAAGCACTATGAAATGAAAGTCTAGAATCTATGTATATCTACCAGGATGAGAGGCACGGCCGACGTGCCATAGCTGACAGAATATGATACCGCCTTTGGCGTGAACAGCATCGGTCACCTTCTTCCATGCTTGGACTTGTTCTTCGGTATAAATCCCCGGAACATTTGGCAGCCTACACCAAAATAACCCTACCGTCAAGCCTATTCTTAGTTCACCAATGGGGAATTCATAGTAGTACCCCCTCGAGGTGTACACCCCCGCACTACTTGTATTCTGATTTATTGTCTAAATTCAACCTGATTTTTATTAATTGAGCTTAATTTTTTTTCCATTAATCCAACTCCCTGAAAATGGAGCGGTCTTCACCAATCAATATAACATCGAATCATAAACGAAACGCGAGAAAGATTCATGGGGTATCATTTCTTCAACATCTAAATTTGTGTACAATATTAACAGAATAAGAATTTGTTGCCAACAGAATGTGTTGTTAAGAAAATCAAACCGCAGAGTCCTGATAACTAAAAAGAAAAAAGAAAAAGAAGCAATGCAAGGATCAAAGTCAAGAGAAGAAGAAACACTTTACCCGGCAGCAGTGTCCGAGACATGAGTCCCCTCCGTGATCAGAAGCCCGCCTGAAGTCGCCCTCTGGCTATAATACTCAACATGAGCATCATTCGGCACCCCGTTGATTCCCCTGCATCGCGTCAATGGCGCGAGAACAACCCTGTGCTCGAGCTGAAACCTCCCCAACTTGTAAGGACTAAACAGACTCGCTTCCTCTCCTACACCATCCTCGCTCGCTTTCACCATCTTCTGTTGGTTTTATTAAAAACTCCAACTGATATTAAAATAATTTAAAATATAAAATGGACTAAGGAGAGAATGTTATTTATAAAATGAACAAAGTTTCTGTGATTGATTCCTGCGATCAAGGAGATTTGTGGTCGGCGATCGGCCACGTCGATGGGGTAACATGACATTGATGCATACGTTGGTGGAGCTTTAGTTGAGAAATGATGATAACGTGTGAACAGAAAACAGTTCCAGAACTTTCACTGCGTTTTCTGTTTGTGTTTTTGGTTTGAACAGTTTGACGTTGATTTCATAAGGAACGATGTTCCTACTTGTAGGGTCAATGATCATGTAGGAAGACATATCTTGCGTCTTCATTCATGAATCATGACCTTGGGGTCAACTATGAGATATTATAATGTTGTTCATATTAACTCATAAGCGTATGTATTCAGATTAGATGACTGCTCGTAAAAAAACGTTTGTCTAAATGTGATAAGAACTTATGGGAACAGTTACGAATTTGATTCAGTAACTAACACTTTTAGCATTGTTTCTAATGCGTGGTTACGTGGGCAGGTAGGTTAGATGATTGTTTGTTAATAGTGTTTATGAACGTGTAGATGTGATAAGAACTTATGCGAAGAGCAGCGGCTTTAATTAACACTTACACTTTTAGCATTGTTTCCTAGGCGTGGTTACATGTTGAGGAGTTAGTATCTTATCATCGGACGATTCTGAATAACTCTCAAATCTATTGTGTTACAGGAGTATTTATTTTCTTGTGATAGATATTCGTATATCTTTTCCTAGCTTTATTTCATATAGGTCACATATCTTAAATCAGAGGATTGCTACAGTGAAAAGTCGACTTTCAAGTCATTATGTTGTTTTCTTGCTCACAGCTTTCACACCAATGTTTTTTTTTCCTTTGATGACGAGGGTGTTCGGATCAGCTCGCGCGTATCTCGATTAATTCCTTGGACACTGACAAGACACCCCCCACCAGCGTCGGATAAAGCTTTGATCGAAGAAGAAGATTGAGTCGAAGACCACTGAACCAACCCAGATTGGTTACTTTCACACCAATGTTGTTGACACATACTAAAAAAAAAAATTCCACTCAAAGTCAATAATGATCTCCATCACTTTGGTTGCAAGAACCATCCAAATTTTAGCAGCAATTAAGACTGTGTACATTGAACCCAGATTTGGCGATTTTGTACAAAATACATGGTGCTCCTAACTTCCAATGAGACTAAATAAGACGATTTCACACAATGGCGTCATGTGAGCAGGTTAGTTGTTAGAAAAGTATTCGTGAAGAATTGGCTCAGTAATAATCTATCTTTCTCTCTCTATGTGATCAGGGTATTTTGTTGTTACCTGGATTGGTTGGATTGTTGCCATTTTGTCTTTTGGCCAACGGAAGAGTCGAGTGTTCTACAGTCGCCTTAGGTTTCAATACACTTGATCGTCTTAAATTTCACTGTAAGGTATATGTATAGGACCAAAGCTAAAGCTGCCAGTACAATATCTGATACTGCTAAGTGCTATCCCCCTACAGTTCATCGAACACCAGAACTGTAACATCTGATAACTTGATTCCCAGGCGATTGGCCAGTAACCTCGTGTCGTACATTGATTAATGAAGGTTTATCATACAACCGACAAGTTCGAGTTAATCTTATAAGATCCAAATACAGTCTTACATCCTTAGTAACCCAGAACCTTTTTCTATGGTTCAGCAATATCTGCCATGCTAACTTTGACCATATACTACCATAGCTCGTGTTATAATCGAGACGCTGGTTTATTGGTCCCTTGCTCTTGACCCAGAAAAGGGTAGTCGGTGTATCCGACAACAGGATCCTGTGTATAAAACGTAGCTCGAACATATCTATTCAGCGGAGCGTTGATCTTAAGCCTGTGAACCAGGTCCGGATTAGAGATGAAAAGGCGTCCGAACGAAACCAAATCAGCATCCCCGTCTTCGACAGCCTGCATAGCTAGTTCTCTGGTGAACCCACCGCTGCACATGAAAGTCCCTTGATATGCGTTCTTCAATGTCCTCATGAGCCTCGCTTCTTCCTCCTCGCTGCCTTGACGACGTGCCTCGGTTTGGCCTCGTGCAACGTACCTAGGCTGTGTGACATGGAGGTACGTTAACTGGGAGCCGAGTTCTTGCTGCAGCTTGTTCAGTCTCTCAACGACTGCTAGGCCTAGAGCCAGTGGGTCTGAATCAGAGGCATCTAGGTGATCTATTGCTGGTGAGATTCTGACAGCAACTCTCTCAGCACCAATGGCTGAAATCACAGTGTTGATCACTTGCATCAGGAACCTGCAACGGTTTGCAATTGATCCACCGTACTCATCTAACCGGTCGTTGATCCCGTCCTTGAGGAATTGGTCGATGAGATATCCGTGAGCTCCATGAAGCTCAATGCCATCAAAGCCTGTCGCATCAGGAAACTTACTGATTACTTGTTGATTTGCTAGCATTGCATTCGCACATCACAAATTCTGGATACGAACAAGAGGCTTTACCTGCTCGAATAGCATTGACTGCAGCTCGACGATAGTCCTCAACAACAGCAGGTATCTCAGAGGAAGTAAGAGCACGAGGTGGGAGGTAGTTGGTGTGAGATCCATCAGGCATCAGTATTCTCCATGCTTTTGATATGGGCTTGCTTGTAGATGATATTGGTGTGCCACCACTAGGTTGATACACTACACGAGAAGCCGAATTCACTAACTGAGGATCTCCTCGATGCTTTGTGATCTCCTCTTGATACAATGAAAAATAAGCTTTAGATGATACATAAAAAGTGCTAAACCTGGATGAGAAGCACGACCAACATGCCATAACTGGCAGAAGATAATAGCCCCTTTGGCGTGGACAGCTTTGACAACCTTCTTCCACGCTTCAACTTGCTCATCAGTGTAAATTCCAGGACAATGTGGAAATCTGGCCACCACATTTATCCCCAAATGAATAAAAACAGCAGTATCGCGGCATACTCATTAGTAAATTTCTCAACACTCAGGAACAAGTTTCACTTCTAGTTTCTATGCTAACATACCAAGCTATCTGCTTCTGATATTGAACTCTACAGATTACCATGTGAAAATTAGGTGTCCCAAATTCAAACCACAATCACATTAGTCTCCGCTTTGCTTTTTTTGTAACATAAAACAATTCCCTCAACCTCGATTCCCTATCACGATCGAAAACGTTTTACAAAACCACAACTTTAATGAGAGTAACAAGCTCGGACCATTGGTCCGAGTTATCAGACAGTCAAGTTGAGAGTCTCCTAATCACATTATCCCGATCTCAACGCTATCAGTGTTAGACATCATGTTGGTCACGCTAGCAAAATCCTTTATTTAGCCCTGACAATGAGTGAGAGTCTTCGACATTGGATTAGAACCGAACATACTATCACAGTTGATCCCAAAACCAAGACCTTGTTCAAGAACTTTCAAAATCAAATACAATCAAACCAATAACAAAAGCCTCAAGCAACCAAACCCGGGAGCCGAAGACGAAACCAATGTTCCCTCAGTGATCAGAAACCCACCAGGGGTGGATCTCTGAGTATAGTACTCGACTAGAGCTTGATTTGGCAACTCGTTCAGCGCCCTGCACCTGGTCATCGGCGCCAGAACCACCCTGCACACACAAACCACCGTCACAACCACCACCACCACAACGACAACAACAACCACAACGACAATAACCCGGGTGTTCCATCACGACGGGGTTTACAAGTCAAAATATACCGAGTCATATACCCTAATTCATTCAGACAACAGAGAAACTGTTTCGGAAGGCCGACCGTCAGACACAACCCACATGGTAAAAAACAGTACACACATCAAATGGAATCATGAGTCATTGGAGGCGTTGATTGGTACCTATGGGATAGATGGAACTTTCCCATCTTGTAAGGGCCGAATAGAGGGGATGTGATTGGATCTTCTCCATCCACCATTGCCTTCTCTGCTTGCTCCTTTGAAATCAATCGATCGATTCAAAAGGAACTCTCAGCACTTGAGAGGATTTGATGAGTTGCCTGTTCTGTGTTTGTTTGCTGCAAAAGTGTAGAGGTTTTTCACGTTTAGGAAAAAGTGTTTTGTTCCCACCCTATGTTTTAAGTTTCTATAGTTGATTTTTTTGATATGGTGTGTAACTAAGACAGAGAGGCATGTAGATGAAAACAAATGTAAAGAGTCAGGCGATTGGTCCTTGCTATAAATTGGAACCGCAGCTAAAAGTAGTTCATTGATTTTATTGGACGATACTAAAACAACTCGTTGAGGTGTAGGATCGTCAATCGGTTCACGAATGGACCGTTCAAAGCATGTAATTTTGTTTTGATCTTAATATATATGGTAAATAAACAGGTAAAGATACAAGCTAAAATTGAAGCACACTTGTACACTGAATTTATTGATAGATATCAGATTGAGTTTGTTGAACACTGATTTCCACACTTGTACTCGTCGTCACCGTACTGTTCACATTGCATATCAACTCGGCAAAACATAAACAACATTTTTCTGTTTCTTGAATTCAAACAGATGTTTTTTTAATATTATGTAGATAAAATTTTTTAGAAAAAGAAATTAAGATAACTTATTTTATGTATCATTTTTTCTTTATTCAGTGCGATATTGTTTTTTAATAAAAATCTATAACTATTCAACACATACATATACAATATATTTTTTACGTCTCATAATAAATATAATATTTATTTTTTAAATATTTTATAATAATTACAACACTACCCTATTTGGAAAGTTCTAATTTTAAAAAATACAAAATCAATCAAACTCATCTACCGTACATCTACTATCTCCTCTCGTAACTGTTACAGTAAACCTCATTATCACCAAAAAAAATATTTTTTCTTCATCATATTCCATAAAAATTCAACACACACATAAAATCTTATGCCGCTCAATTTATGACATTTATTATGAAACGGATGGAGTATTTAAAAATATTTATTGTTAACGTAATAATATATGTGGCTAACCATACATAAGCATATTTATGAATAACCATACCTAACCATATCTATATTACTCCCTCCGTCCCATTTTAATCGAAACATTTTGACCCGGCACGAGATTTTATGTGTGTGTGTTGAATTTGTATGGATTTTGATGAAAAAATAATTTTTCAATGGTAATGGACTTTACTGTAGCAGCAGAGGGAGGAATTAGTGAGTGTAATATACCATATGTAATGATTGATTCGGTATTTTTTTATATTAAAAGGTTATAAAAAAGAAAACGTTTTATTTAGTTTGAGATTGACAAAAAAAAAAGTTTTAATTAATTTGGGATAGAGAGGGTATATATTAAGCAAATAGAGTGGGTCTTCAACTAAGAATTTTTAATCTTGACCGATCAATATTTCATCTGAGGATTGTGAGTAAATAAATTAGACAATAAATACAATTAATAATCAAATTTAAAAAATTAAAAAGATAAAATCAATAAACTTTATTGGTCAATTAATTTATTATGGAGAGAATCACCTGTTAGTTATCAATACTTAACATATTTATCAATTGATTATACCCTATTATCTTACCGATAACAAATCATTGTTAAAATCAAAACGAATAGAGATTTTAAGGGATAAAAATTTTAGAAAAAACTACCTAGAAATACCGTTTGTGAAAATTAATTACAAGGAGATACCCCACCTTTTTATTTTCCCATCCAATATCCCATTTTGATTTTTTCTTCATAAATTAACCTTACATTCATAAATAAAACTAATGAAACAATCCTAATTCCATATCACATTCAATAGAGTATAATTTTCTCCATCTATCGCTGCCACCCACCTACGTTTTCTCTTCCCTCAAATCTCTGTCACCGTTACCTCTCAATCATCTATACTTCTCCACAAATAACAATACCACACATCAAAATCACCTAAGAAGGAGAGGGATCGGAGGGCGACGAGTTCTAACCACGGACGACGACGTGCAACGGTCCTTGGCTCGGGTGAAGGTCTCAAGTTTCGAAGTGACGGTGGACGGCGACGAAGGATCGGTGGCGATGGTGTCGTACGTCGTCGTCGTTGTTAGAGTGGCGGATTGATCAACAACAATGGTGGTGATTCGAAAGGAGATGACGGAGTTGGATGCGACGATGTCGCGGATGAGTGATGCCAAGAGGGAGCAAAATCCGACATCGAAATCGACGACGTGTAGGATTCCAGCAACCCCAGCGGCAGCAGAGGGGGCGGTGATGGTGTCGAGGATGGATTGGGTAGCGGCGATGGACGTATTGAACCTACTTGTGGACGTACTGTTATCGTGTCGTACGTTATTGATCGACGAACTAATGAGCGAGACCAAGATGAAGCAAAATCCAACGTAAAATCGACGACGTGGAGGATTTTGGTAACGCCGAAAGCTGCAGAAGGGGTCACAATGGTCTCGAGGAAGGATTGGGTAGCGTCGGTGGAAGTACTGAACTTGCTTTGAAGCGAGACGTACTCAACCTACGGTGTTCATACTATTATTGTAGCGTACGTATCGATGGACAAACTAATATTGTGGGATGACAACGATGGTTGTGATCGACGAACTATTATGGTGGTGATGATGGCGATGTACATACTATTATGGTGTCGATTGTCGGTTGTGGGTGATGACGTCGATGGCATAGCAATGGACGTACTGCACGGACTATTATGGTGGCGATGGTTGGCCGTGGGTGATTGCATGGTAGACGATAAATTAGAGTTTGTATATTTATAAGGATAAAATTATAATAAATTGTTTTAGTAATATCGATGAGAATAAAAAGTGATAATGGTATTTTTATGTAATTAAAATTGCAAGAACTCTTCCAAGATTTTATTCAAATTCTATCAAATCTATAATTAATATAAAATATCAATTTTAATAATTAATAAAAATAAACGAATAATATTATTTCATTTGAAAAATTTATAATAAAAAATAATTTATATCTATTACTTTATCATTAATGTATCAGTTAAAAAATTATAACATCTTTTTTTTTATACAATCAAAACATTTTGTTTTATTCCTTTGTATGCACGGACAAGTGGACTACTTTGTGACTAATTATATATAAAAATATATGATTAATCACAAATTCATCAAACTTATCGTATGAATCATTTATCAAATCAAACTATTTTTTATGGGAGATGATCCATAATCAATATTGGTTAGAAAGGATTATACAGTCAACATTATTTAATCGTTCATTTGTGAGATGGACGATCAAGATTCAAAGAATTTTCGTTACATCCGGGTTTTTTTTTTTTCTCGAAAGGATCAATCCATCAGGGGAAAAAAACCTCGGAAGACCATTGGATTTTTTTGATATATCCGGGATTCTTTTTTTCGGAACACACAAGTCCATCCGGGATTCTTTTTTCCAGAAGGCAGTTGATTTTTTTGATATATCCGAAATAAATTATCACAATATCCGTGTTTTTTATCGAATATGGATAAGTTTGATTTTAATCCAACCGTTCATTTTTTAAATAAACAACTAAATTTTATTAACTGATTAAACTTATACAATCAAAGCGTGGATGATCTCGTTTCTTCTATATAGTTGGGGAGTTAAACAAGACACACAAACCTAAACAGAAGATTAGTTCCGCGCTTTCACAGTTTCACTTCGACAAGAACAGTAAAACATCAAAGCTTCAACCATCAAAATCTCCGATCAAGAAGACCACAACAATGCCGACAAAATGGCAAGCACCTTACCCCAACTCAATCCCTTCAAATCCCATCTCAAATTCCCCAATTTAATCGAACCCAACTTCTCAAAATCTAATCTTTCGTCTCTTTTCTGTGTCAATTTTAGGGTTCTTCACTGGCACCCGAACGCAGGCTCGACGGCGAATTCGCAGATCCTCAATGATATATCTCAGTGCATTGAGTCGATTAATGGGGTGAGGGATGGGAGGTGGAAGGCTGTGGTGACTTTTTATAAGCCGATCGTGAGAGGTTGGATTTTTTTTTATTGTTGTTGTGGGTTTGTATGGAGGATCTATGTGTGGAGGAATCAATTCGAACAGATGATAAAAGATCAATTATGGATCCTAGTATTATTGGTTTAAGTTAGGATGATTGGAGTATATTATATACAAAAATATGTAACTGATTTTATATTATAAATCATTGTTATATAATATTTTTAAGAATTTTTTTTTATGATATAAAATCAGTAGGGAAATGTAATAAGACAGAATATCCTTTCAAGTGTAGCCGGGGAGTACCCTATTGTTAAACGGATGGTTTTTTGATGCTTAGACGATATGGTTGGGGGAATGGTGGTATATCTTTGTGCCATTATAATAGATGGTGCGATTGTTTGTAGGGGTGCAGATGGTAATTGGTTTACTCATTAGGGATTGTTTGTTTTAGTGGATTTCTATTTCCTCGTGGTTTTTTTCCCTGGTTTTGGATCTTCTACTTCAATCTGGTGTTATTGTTTAATGACCGTCTCTTGAGATTTGTTTCTCGACATGAACTTCAGAGTCTTGCTCATGTTTGTTTGTGTTGTTTTTTATGAGCAGATCAGGCAATGGTGGCGGAATTCCCACGTGATTTCCTCGGGATATCGATCCCCGATGAACCATATAAGTATTATTTTGTGGTTCGGGGATAGCGGATCATTGTTGAGGCAGATGTGTCGATTCAGGCGATCATGGATAAGTTGCAATCCTATAAGTTGAGGGTTATGCTCAATTTTGAGGTTGAACCTGTTTGCGATTTTTACTTTTGGTTTGCGTTGTTGGGAAATCATTGTGGTTGTTGCTTATGAGTGTGGTTTGTTGATTGTGCGCAGGGCCTTCAGTATCGGCCTGGCGACTTCAGGTTGAGAGTGGGTAAGATCTTTCCGAGTCATTCGGAGAGCATGAGGGGGATTGTCATGGAGGTACTTTCCTCAAAGTGTCATTTTTTTTATTGGGTACAATGAGTGGTATCATAGCATTGGTTGCGTAGGGTGTTTGTGCGTTGTGAAGATTATACTTCTGCATTTGGTTGCTCTAGAAGCTGAGGAACTGGGCTATAATGGTGTTGGAAAGTGATTATATAACCTAGGACCAGTTTCATGGAACTAGAATGCTACGCTATAGCTCAACATGTTCAGATGATTTAGCTGAAAGACCTGTGAGTTACTCAAATTTTGCGAGCTTCAAATGAACATAAGATTATAGCACGCAAATATTCTACAAAGCGCTCAGTGGTGTAGGGTGATTAGACCATCTTGTAGTGCCTAGACAATCAGAGTCGACGTGAGTGGTCGGTGGTTGTCTATGGTGTTTTGTATACAGTATATACATTCCATTCATATCTGTTTGTATCATCTATCAATGAGTTCCAGGGCAAGGATGACAAAGCAGCCAAAAATAAAGTTCTCTGTTCGCTCCCAATCTGTAGTTTCTTTTTTGGCGTCATATCCCTTTCTAAGATATAGTTCGGTGGTTGACACTAGTGTTTTTCAACAATGCAGGTGGAGTATCTTCCAATCTCCTCAATCGAACAATCCAAGCAGATCATGAAAGAGTTTCTGGAAATAGTACAAGAAACTCTATCCAATAAGTCGCTCCCTGGTCAGTTTACTCACACTGAACCAAATTTCGCAGAATATGGTCTCTCGGACCAGTATACCTCACAGCATGCCGCCATCCAGTATTCCACCGTGATGGCACAATTGATCGCTTCCTCGCATAGGCACAGGCAGGAAGAAATTAGGATCAAGAAATTGTTCTCATATCATCCAGTCTTGTTATTGGCGTAGAGCTGAAAATTAGACTTGTTTTTGTAGTATTTGTTAGTAGCAATGTTTTTATGTAGTCAAGTTATTTTCATAATGTGATTTAGGTTTCATCTCCGCAGCATAACATTATTCTACCCTTCTGTATAAAACTGAAGATAACATGCTGTAATAGATTAGATTTTTGAGTTTTTGCTGAACTTCAACAGCTAGCTATCTCGACTTGGAAGAAATGGGCTATACATAAAGGCTTGTCGAAGTCTATATAGATTTTCGGAATAACATGTGGGCATAAAGGTTGTCGAAACATTATCGGTCAAAATCTTTATACGAAAACGTCTTTTTTCCATCAAATGTACTGAAATCGTGTTGTGTAAGCTCCACTAGCCCTCTTCTCATCTATTTTTCATTAAACTCGAAAACTATCTGAAAAAATAACATATCATTCTTCTGAATTTTCAATGTTTTACATATAAAAAGGTTTTCTGAATGTTATTTTCTCGAACTATCTATGTAATGTTACTATTGTATCTTAGTAGTAAAAGCATCACTACTGCGATGATTGCAAGACGCGAGTGGAGTATTGTTCAATGCTAAAAACCTTATTTGCTTATACGTGTCTATGCTATAGATTACTTGAGCACTGTATTCATGAAAACTTGCTGATCTCAACATCTTAAATTAAAATTTACTGATCTTTCCTAAACAAAACAAAAGAAAAACAAAAACTTGAATATGGACCCAAAAAATTGAAAGAAAACTCAAAATTCCTCTGCGGTTTCTCCCTCTGCTTCTGCTACCGAAATTCACAGAAGATAACACAGAAATCAGCAAAGCAGACGCCGGCAATCCCTTCAATCAAAGGCAATCTCTCTTTCTCTCTTCCCTTTTTTTCCTCCACCGCCCCTCGCCGCCGCCGCCGCTGATCACTTCTCCGGCGGCGCCGCCGCGGATGCCCTTGCACAGGGATTAAAAGGGTCAAAAGGGTGTCCTTTTTATCCATCCGGGCAATGCAAATCTTTTCAGATTGTGATTATTAAGTGAAAATGCTCAACTGGGTTGATCATAAAAGTTTGAGTTTTGGTGTTATTGGGTTCAAGTTTGAATCTGTGGGTTTTATGGGTTGTTCATGTTCTTCATCAAGTAATTTTTTGTGGGCAATGCTAATCTTTTCTTATCGGGATTGTTCTGTGAAGATGCTCAACTGGGTTGATCATAAATGTTTTTGGTGTGATTGCGTTCGGGTTGAATATTTGGGTTTTGTGGGCAGTCCATGTTCTTGATCAAGTCAGTGGTGGGCATTGCCAATCTCTTCATATTGTGATTATTTAGTGAAAATTGTCAACCGGGTTGATTTTATAAGTTTGAGTTTTTGTGCCATTGGGTTCAAGTTTGAATCTTCGGGATCTGTGGGTTTTTTGTTCTTGATCAAGTTGCAATTTTTATTGGGGTGTGATGAGCATTGATTGAATTTGTAGGTTGATTACAATGGATCGTAATGTGCCAGACCCTGCCAAGCGCGTGCAGAGAAAGGTTGCACCAATGCCAACATTTGAAGATTTTTCTTCGTAATCTTCATTGATACAATGTGTAAAGCCGCTCGTTTCATTAAGTTGATTTCTGTTTGTTTGGTGTTTGATGTAGATGAAGTTTATTCCGAAGCTTCCTCCGAAGAAGGATGCCAAGCCGGTGGTTAAGACGTCTTAGTCTTTCTTTTGTTTGATGATATGGTTTTATTGACGAGTTTTTGATGCAATAGTCTCTGATTGTGACGATGTTGTTGATGTTGATGATCATTGGTTTTCTCTATGATGGCAGTGAGGTCAAGGATGAGTTTGAGTCTGCAAAAGCTAAGGAATTGATGCGGCGCTTTAATGTAATGAATCTTGGCGCTTTTGCTCCCTAATTTTAAACCTTTTGTTGTATGTGAAATCCTATCTGGGGACCCTTCTGCTCCTAGTTACCTAGGAGAATAACAAAGTCTACACTTTTGTGTCGGAATGAGTTGTAGATTTGCTTATGATAAACATACCAACCTTAACTAGTAAGATCGAGCTAAGCTACGTTTGTTTGATCATGTGCAAGCAAACAGATTTGCGTAGATTTATTGGTGAGCTTAGAATGAATGTGTGCTTTTCTTGTTTATATGTAACTAGCTGTGTTTCCTCTGTGTAGGATAGCTTGGCAACTGGAAGACCCAAAGTTGATAAGAAGCGTGAGTGCGTTTTTGGTTTTTCCCGTGATTTCTTTTGACATGAAACTTTGAAAAGAACATACATCTCGCTGTATTTGTTGCTCCCAAGAACCTATTTCATTAGGGTCAGCATCAGTGAGTGTCTTCCAACTGTAAGCCAGTGTGGCTTCGTAAATTCTATACAAGAGGAAGTTATGATCGCCTATCCTTGCGGCCTTTAGCTCTGTTTGACTAGTAATTCTTATTTTGCTCCTGGTGTGATCTGTTTGGCTATTCCAGCTAAAGCCTGTTCGCTCTGTAATTGTCATAGTTGATTTCTCATGAAGCTAGGGAAGTCCCGGGAAATGCATATTTTGGACCAGTTCGTCATTGATTCAAACCATTTTTAGGTAGTGCATGATGGGATTAATCGCATAATGCTCGACTGTCATTGCATAAACTTCTCTTCTCTTCTAGAGAACGAATTGAATTAAGTTCAAAAGATCAAAACAATCATGTTGATGAGCAGCTGATGTTATACTGCAAAGCCAGATTTTGTGTCCAATTCATAATCTACTTTCTATTACTCCTTCGGTTTTGGCAGATACCCCGGTTCAAGTTGCCTTTGGCTATGGGGCTTCGACACCATCTACAAATTACCATACTCATGACTCTAAGTCCAAACCGAAAACTGAAGGTATTTTCATATTTCATATGATGTAACGACTGCTTGCTATTTATTAAACCTTGGACATCTGATTGAATCTTCTCTGCATTGTATTTCCTATTGTTTCTGGTGAAATTAATTCTTCAGATGTGGAGGACGACGATGACGACGATTACCAAGAGCAATGGGAAACTGATCCGTATATGGTCATAAGCCTTTTGTTGCTCGTTTGTGTTGCTAACCTGTCTGCCCTTTTATTCACCTCTTGATAATAATGTCTTTACAGCGACTATATTTTGTTGGGATTGTTCTACGCAGAATTATGATGGCTATCATCCTGTAAGGGTTCCTATGCGGAAGCCTTATTCTGGAAAACCAGGTAATTGCATATTACTCAATTTTTTTCTGCACTTTCATGGCCTTAGGGCTCTTCGTATTTTTCTACTATCATACAATGGATGCGAAATCTGAATCCAACTGAAAGAATATATCTATCTGGAAGTGAGTCGGAGGACAAAACAAAATCTATGTTTTACATGGAGGAACTGCACTAAAAATCGAAATCCAACACAACTTTCAAATTTTATGAGGTTCATTATGCTTGAGGTTTACATATGTGTAATGAATGTATCATCTTGAATGATCAATAAATATATTAGCTGAATCCTCGTCAAGCATGTCATTTTGATTGTGAATCCCGGTACAAGAACAACAGATAAAGCAGTTATGTTTAGTGTCACAGTATTTGAGTTGAAAGGTGCATAACTTTCAGTTTTTCACCTTCTTAGGCCCTTAATGGCGGGATCCTGTTTACCTGAGCTACATGTATTTGCTCTGTTGGTAGTGAAAGTTAACGGAGAATTACACTGGTCTATGCAGAAATTCAAGACTATGAGGAGCTTGCGAAGAATACGGAAAGAAGAACTAATCCTGCCAAAGATCTTGGTCTGTTGGTAAGAAACGTGAAAATTTTCCAAATTCGAATGTTCAACGTGGTTGCTAACAGAAAACGCTGATACTTATAATTTTTGTTGAAGGATGCTTGGCACGATAATTTACCAGTTAAGAAGATGTTGTTCCTTCAGTTACCATTCGCTTTGCCTATGGACAAACGACCAGCAGCTGCTAAGGGTGTTGATACAGCTGCTGGCAGCCAGCGACCACCTGGTGCAGCTCCTAAAGGAAATACATGCAGACTGGACGAGTTACCGAGAGGCCATATGGGGAAGTTGCTGGTATACAAAAGTGGCAAAGTGAAGCTTAAGCTTGGAGACACCCTTTTTGATGTAAGTACTTGACAATTCACGACGCTCGCATTACTTTCTGAAAATCCAAAAGTGGAAGAGTGAAGTTTGATACGACCGCATTACTTAATGTAATCGGCTTATTTGACATCGGAATGATTTCATATCTTATGTTTTTGCGTCCAGGTGTCCACTGGTCCAGGTAGCTCGTTTGCACAGGATGTTGCAGTTGTTGATATTCAGAACAAGAGCTGTTGCATACTAGGAGAGCTCAATGGGCTCGCCACTGTGACTCCTGATGTGGAGTCGATTCTAAGTGGCTTGACTAAACATTAGGTTAGTTCGTTTGCCATTGCATCTTCAATCTTGATAGAATGGAAGAAACTTGTTCCATGGTAAATTTTAGTCCATCTTCTTTGCTCATGGTTTGTTGCTTTCATTTTTGTCATGGCTCTAGCATCATTCAATTCAGTCTTTCCGAAGTGAAACTGTAGGACAAAATCGGCTTACATTTTACACGGAGTAAGCTATTTAGGATTGCGGTCGTGTTATTTCTATTTTTCATTGGATACTATGATGAATTACGAGTTTTGATACAATGCAAAGTTTGAATATCAGTTATTTGCTCCTATATGTCAATTCGCCGAAGCTTTTTTCATGTCCTGTGTGAGGAAACTGACTAAATCTGAGGTCTTGTCCCTCATGTGCATGACCTTTGGGTTTGAAACTTGGGCAAGGCATTGATCTCTCTTGTCTCTGGTAGGAATAAATGCAAACAGCTTCGTTCTAACTCGTGACATCTAAGCATATCTATTTTGATTGGCATCTTGGAGTAATTTTCTTAAAGCAATGGGCTTTTGGTACTAAGCCATATGATTTTATTTGTATTTCAGTACTCAAGCTTTGGGAGAGGAAAGGCGCCTCCTTAGTTATACATTTCTGGATCTTTTATATCATATGGATTGCTTTTGGTAAATTAGGTTTCTCAATATGGTATCAGAATAGACGTAACATTGAGATCACGAGTTTGGATAATTTCTCCTCCCATTTTATTGTGAAATTTATTTGACACTTAATTATGGGTGGGTCGGTGTGAGGGGGATGTTAGAAATACATTTATGAACCTTCTATCATCACTTCGAACTTCTGGTATAACTAGTTCATCGATTTGTCGAAGATGGACTATTTCTTGGTACAGCCTCCATACGTTACATTTACCCGACCGAAATGGTACGATACTACGGTTTACCTCACGGGTGTGCGGATGCAACAAATAATTTCATAGTTGGATCTCCATCTTGGTGATTATATATCAAATCTCCATCACAAGCACAATGATATACTCTTGTGCATCAAAGTCTTTACATTGAGAGCGAAGTTGTCCTGTATCACGCTCAGGCCATAATAGACCACATTCTTTCCCGTTATTCATAACAGTCTATTTCACGACGGTCATTGCCCTTCACTTGAGACGCCGATCCGTCCTTGTCATCGGTCATCATCGTTGTTTCACTGTATCTTTTGGTCCTAAAAGTTTGTTGGTCCGTGTAAAATTGTTGGATACAATTGGCACATATGATTCATAAATGTGGTAAACCAAGTAGGCATAGGCATATGGTCCTGCATGTTGTTGGCTGGCTGGCTTTTTTTTCTCATGCCAGATTCTGATAAAAGGGACACTGCTCTTTCCTGTTTGAAGGGGTGCCTTATTGTTTGAACTTTAGATTGATTGATTCAGTGTGGGCCAGAAGAGCACCGATCTCATCATCGTATGTGGGGCTTTCTTGGCTTTGCTCTGGATCTGATCGCCCGTTATATCGAGTTCAGCGCTTCATCTGATGGCAGAGTTACTGTAAAAGGCGATATTTACATTTATTGAGCGATTGAAACGAAGCCAGGCGACGCCTGTTTAACCATAAGATTTCTCTGCTTTATTGTCTGCTCGACTTGCTTGCTTATGGTTTTCATGAACTGCCTGAGTTGCAACAACTTTGTGTTTCTGACTTTCTGTATAGTACGGGGGTTGTCATTGGTACTGCTCTACTTGTCGATCCATAGACCTTTAAGCGCTTGCTAACTAGCAAGTATACATGCGGTAGGCGTATTTTGTTCTTTTATGTCAATAAGAGTTGGTTCTTTGATACTCTGCCGTCACCCCACCCATATGTTCAAGGAGGGATTGACGCTCTGTGATCGAAACATTAGGAAACAATCTCTCGATTATATTATTGTTTCTATGTGCAGCTTGTCACCTCCTCATACCCTGTAGTTGATATAAGATTATCAAGATGGTTGTCTTTGTTTTAAACAAGTCTCTATTATATGTATGAGTGAAGGTATTTACTTTGATGCGATGGATCATGTTTATGTTCAAGTAAAATCTTTTGTTGTTTAACCACACAAGGTAGTAGGTGCGGCATAGTACTTGTATCGAGTTGACGTAACTTGCCTCCCCGTTTAAGGACATTTAAATGGACAATCGATATGCGAGTTTCGTGTCTGTACTTGAGTAATGTATTTACTTCTTGCCCAAGAAGAACAAAGGTATATCATAAGTTTCAGTTAGAGTAAGCCAGACTTCTTTTGCAAATCTCCAGCTGCAAACGCAATTGTTTCCCCGTTATCACCTCAAATCTTTGTTCTGGGTAGTTGCCCAGGAAGTTCTTCTCAAGAACTGGAAAAGGTAATATGTTATGAAACTGGAAGGTTTCCCCTTCGGGTTGTAAATGCGACAGCTGCTGCACTACGCGATCGCTGGCTCTTATGTTTGGTTGTGCTTCTCTTCTTAGCACGATTTCTCTTTACAACGATATAACACTTCACCGAAGTTTGAGTTATCTCTTTTCTTGGGTAGTTTTGGATCGAGCGGTGGATTTTTGTTACTTAAAACAACAAAACTCACCTCTGGCAGTAATGTCTCTGCCTCAGTAAGATATGGTGTTTGTATAGAATACTGAAGATATTTTTCAGATGTGATGTGTTATTTCATGGCATGAGTTTTCGGATCCGTCTTTTCATCATGTTTTCAGCATCCACTGGATGTCACGATCTTCTAGATCATCCATAGCATGATTATTTGAGACGTGAGTTTTATAAGCTAATGCACTGTCCAGAGGTTAAGCGGTGAGTTAGCATGCAGAATCAACTTACCCGAAAACTTACCCATGTTAGAATTTAAGAAATCTGATACAATCACATATATAAATCCCGAGTCACTTTATTTATTGTCGACTGATTTAAGTTGGAATCCCATAGATTTAATAGTCTGCAACTCATTTTGTCAAACCATGTGAAAAGATCACTGCTTGGCAATCAGCAAAAGATGCTAGGTGCATTATGTGCCATCAAATGCGGAGTATGAACGGACCAGATGAGTGAGAAATCAATCAGCAATATTACTGTATTGATTAGCGGTTAATTAGTTGTGCCATTAATTGATGTTAAGGAAGATAATGACACTAAGATATTATAATTTCTTCATTAAACAATCCCTCAAAGTTGTTTATCATGAAGGATTAACTTAATGATAAACAATCTTTCGATAATCATATGATCATCGACTTGATACTTTTTTTTTTACGATAGGAAACAATCATTCTATATCATAATAGGGATAAAATCAAACTCTGAATATCCAATCCTTCCAAGATCCTTTACTCGATGGAAACAATGTTGTTTTGATCGTAACACTGTGCGTAAGTCTGTGACGAACTTGATTTATACATCAGTGTGCCATTGATAAGTGCTTTTGCTGTCTGATTACAGAAGCCAGAGCACGAACGTCCATTTTTGTGTGAATGCCGCTACGCCAACGCTTCCTCTTTCTTTGACATTTTTGCAGCTAAATAAACTGTCTAAATTATGTGATGATCAATGCATGATTTGCATAGGTATCACATTAATGTCACCATAATGTGGCATGACGTGACATGGGGATAAATAACTCACATATTCTGGTATCTTCTTGATCTTATAGAAAAAAAATAACTTGATTTTTTATAAAGCATTGACCATTTTCTTAGTGCACAATAGGTAGATCATGTTTCATCTCATACAAAATACCAATCATATCAGAAAGCAAGATTTGGACTCTAAATCGACCTCTATGTTCAGTTACGAACCAACCCACAATAATATGGAACCAATTTTATCAAAAATCCAAATCATGATAATAAACTCAAGTCCATTTAGATTTTGCGCGGACAAATACATTGGTCCTATACAAATCAAGTGCACACAACCACCACAAACATAAACACAACAACAATTGGGAGTTGCAGCCTTCAAACTTGTGACATCACTATCACACCTATTTTAATACCGTGTCAAAGGACTAGTTCTAGAAAAAATTCAAACTGATGGTTGAAAATCCAGTAACGTATATCTTAATGCTCCCTTTTACACAAAAGATCATTATGACATGAAATGTGAACAATGAATCAAGAATGAATGCAGTAGTCCAGAATCCATATATACACACTTCTATTATATTCGTCTACATGATATAGATAAACTATTTTCAACACGGTCTCTCACCTGAATGTTTGTTTTGGATTTAAAACACGGTTATATATTTGAATGACGCGAAGTGTTGTATCTTGGGTCTCATGGATTCTAATACCATATCGAAGAATAATGGAGTATCAAAAATCTGAACTCTGATAACAGTTTCATTATATTATTTATATCTTAACAAAATATAAATTAGAGGAGGTGTGAACCCTTAACCTAATGATTAGTGATGTTGCACCAGCCAAGGGCGAAAATAAAGCAGGAAATCAATGGGTCTAAATGTTTAGCACAGAACGGAAACCAGGAAATGGCAACTAGGCCACACACACAGCACACTTACAGAGTCACGTGGCCATGCATGTGCTCCTCCACAGTCATTTAATGTAATAATGCGCACATTTTCGTTACATTGCTTTTGATTTTAAAAGTTAAAAGCATATAAACACAACAGTCACACTCCAGCTCACTCCTCCAATTTTGAGTCCTTGTATACGGGAAGTAGGTTAGAAATCTAGAAAAAAAACCTCATAAATTAAATGAACCTAAACCTACCTCAGATGTGGGAATCCGATAAATGGGTTGTGTTGTCTTACGGGTTAAGGATCCTTGATTGGCTATTTTACTGTATCAATCCAAATGATCCTCTCGACTTGTAAAGATTGATTCCTGATAAACGTAGGAGATGTCGAAACTCTGATCATAAGTTTCAAAGATATAAACAATGATCATGTGATCGTGTCGAACACAATTCATAAATTGCAAGATGTAAAATTTTATTCTCATTATAAACATGAAGAGATCGTTATCTAATAACCTCGAGAAAATTAAGCTCAGTATAAGATGCCTGAAAAAATCATGATGTGTGAATATGATAACTGACAAAAGTTCATGTACCCATGTAGTACCAAATTATTGACAAGTTTATGTCCCTTCCATGAGTAAAGGTACCAAACAGTAGCAATAAAAATTTGCCTAGGATCTGTGAGACTGTGATGCAGAGCACCCATTGGTGAAATCAAAGCCAGATCCAGATCCAATGTAAAAGCTTAGAGCATATCCAATGCATTAGTTAAATGGATGATCATAATTAAAAGTTATCTAGAGATGAAAAAAATCACAATCTAATGGTTACGGTTTTGCATGTTAAATTTTAGCATGTGTCAAATCATGTGTTATATATAACAATGAAAATAACAAGGCTATCTTATATAACAAATCATGAAATATAATTCACAAATCCCAAAACAAGGAATAAGAATCTCAAAAACCTATCTAGTCTCTTCCTATCCATTGATACACATGAAAAGCAAATTATAGCTTGATTTCCATTGAACCAGTATTGTTATATTTTGTTTAAATAAAATTATTCATGATCAAATTAAAACTTTATCTATATCATTATAATCTGTCCCATTGAACTTGCTCTTATAATACATTTAGAATTTAGAATTACCATGAGGGCATGCACTATTCCTTATTCTTGCAAAAGCTCTCTTAGAGTACATTTAGAATTTATAATTACCATGAGGGCATGCAATATTCCTTATTCTTGCAAAAGCTCTATGTTGAAATTACCTCATCAAGATGATAGGATATGATTCCGGTCAATCATGTCATTCTCAGCCGATCCCAATAATAAAGGAGTCTGTCTTACTTGACACACCATCATCAGTTACCAGTTACCATCTTGATGCGATATTCGGGTACGAATTAAGTGACAAAACACGACTTAAAGTCTTGAAAATGAAAACCTTTAGTACAAAACATTCTTATTTCTATGTCACAAAAATGCAATCCGGGACAAACAACAAGAAGAGCCAGCTAGTCTTAATATTGGTGGGACGCTCGAATGTGCAAACAACTACTTATCAGTCACTTATACGTTCCTAATCACGCGATCGATAGAACCTCAATTCAACGAGGGGAGCCAATACTTATCATGAACTCCACCAGCAGTCTCATGCAAAGCGGTATTAGTCCGAGTCCAATCCTCGAACATCTCATCGCTAAACACCAACAGCTGCTCGGACGAAGGCGACGAGCTCTCCCTATTCCTAACCGCATCCTCGTATCCGAAATCCACATTATCAATATCCGAGAACTCGGACCCCTGTAGTCCGTACAAGTCTAAGTACCTAAACTCATCCATCCCACCAAAATCCAATCCCATATTGTTGTTCTGATGCAGATCGCAGTTATCAGTAACAAACCGACACCCTACGTCGTTAACATTAACGACCGCAGGGGCGTTTAGGGACGGAATGTTGTCATTGTTGCAAATCGAGGGATTAGGAAGGATGGGATTATGACGATGGACGTTAGGGTCGTCGTGGACGAAGACCCTGTTACATCGGACCGCCTTAGTCCTGACCGCCTTGGACTCCGGTCCAAGCGGGCTGTTTTCGATCTGAGACAATGGAACGATCTTTCTTATCTTCCTCGACTTCCTCGTCGGGGATCCGTCGTGGTTGTGGTGGTTGTGATGGTGAAGGTGGAGTTTCTTGCTGAGACTGGTGTTCCAGTAGTTCTTGATTTCATTGTCTGTTCGCCCTGGCAGCCTTCCGGCTATCAACGACCATCTGTTGCCTAGCAGCTTGTGGAGTCGGATTATGAGGTCTTCCTCGTCGCGGGTTATGTTCCCTCGCTTGATGTCGGGACGAAGATAGTTCAGCCATCGTAGCCGACAACTCTTCCCACACCTCTTCAAACCTGCAATATTATCACGAACCGATCATCGGTCTCCCCCCTCATTGTCAATTGGTTTTAAAAATAAGCACGAATGTACGCATCGAATGTACGCATAAATAGTACCATTACATTATGTTTAAACCAAATGGGTACTAATTGATGAACTTACAGACTATTCGTTCTAAACATAACGATAATTCAGCTACTTCGAACGGAAACAGTTGTTGTAGAGAGTTTGTTTAGGATTACCGGCACGCTTAGGGAGGTTGCGCCAGTTGCCTTCGCCGTGATTCGTGATGTATTCGGTGAGGATATGATCTTCGATCGCGGTCCAAGCTCCCCTGTTCAGGCCTTCCTTGGCACAACAAGGACTCCTCCCCATTTTTTCACCACTTTGTTTCCCTTATTTGAGCTGATAATTAGATTCTTCCCCTCTCTGTCTCTTCCCCTTCTAGTGATATATGGCATAAGAAGCTGAGTAGAAAGCAGAGGTTTCAGCTTCAAAGTGGGAATGATGAGCCTTGCTGGTTTTTTATAGACCCAAGGGTCGGAAAATGAGTAGTTGGAGTTATTGATTTGGTTTAGTTTTTTTTTTTTTTTTTTTTTTCTCATGTTGAAAACTATTGTGTATGTTAAGTACATGACTATAGTCTATGCATTATTTTTTGTCATATGTTTTTGTCAATTATTCAGTTTTGGGCCCCGATCATGTTTTTTTACTCCTCATTTTCCTCAAATGTTTGGGAGTGGAGTTCAGTCCCAAGGGTAAATTTGAGTGAGTGAGATCCGATTCGTGCAGTCTTCTCAATCCAAAAGTATATTTACCTTTGCGTTACTAGAATATTACCATTAGGCTTCATCACATAGTCTTATAAACGCGTGCATTGTCTCGCTTTGTTTCGATATTGTAAGCTAACATTTATGGGAACGAATTGAAAGAAGAGTAATATTTCAAATATTGACTATGGTAGAACTCTTTGATAAGCAGTACTTCATGTTTTTTACTAGAAACATGTTTTAATAAGTTAATTTATAGAAACAAGATTGACATTTCTTGTTGGTCTTTCTAGTAAGCTTTAGCTAAACCGCAGCCATTGAACAAGTCTCCTATTCTGGGGTTAGAGTTTGGTTTTTGATGATCATCCTAGCTGCTCCTACGTTTTTTAATTCTAAAATGATTCAAAATATTTTTTAGCTAGACTACATGTATACATTAAGTCATACTTAACCTTTAGTTGGATTTTGACGCAAAAAGTCAATCTATATATGTCATCAAAAGTTAATACAATAACCAATACTAGGAAGTAAAATCAAGTTTAGTTTATACTATTTCAATTGAGAAAAATTAACATAAGATGAATCATGCCCCCTAATTCAAATAATGCGCCCATTGGCCATTGGCTCATTCACATTATAATATGAAACTGTTCTCAACTCCATGGTTTTGTCTTTGGAACATTTGCAAAACTGCAACAATGTATCACTTATGACATTTCACTGTATGGATGATAAATTTCTATAGCATGCATGTTTCCTTCCAGAAGAAATTCCGATATTTTGGGCTCGGAGAACAAGTCGTTGCAACTAATTGATGCATGCGACAGCTATTCTTGTCAATTAGCAAATTAGTTAAAACAATTGGATTCTCCCTGTATATTGGATTAGTTTTTCAGCCCAAGTGGCTTGTTCCCACTTCGATTTTAGATCGCACAACAAATCATTCGCATTGAAAAAACTCTCATATGTTAATAAAACATGTCGTTTCATAGAGTGTATTCCTTTCGAAATTGACACTAAATAACACATATTTTGTTGATCTTCGGTATTCTATCAAACAAAAATATTTGATCGTTTCATCTGTCATGGTTGGCCTCGACCAAACTCGTACTGTTTAAGGTTGCTTTTTCTATACGACCAAAGGAGTAAATGAAAATTTACTGGACATGTGACACAGTAAAAGTCAACAGATGTGCCTGAAACTATAGGCGGCTGGATCTGAGCTAACTTTCTTGAGTGAAGAAATGGAGACAATGAAAGGTGGTTGTTTTGTTTTTGCTTTTGCTCTGTTTTCTTTTGGCCGAACTTTTTATGATTACATTATATACTGTACGTGTAACGTGGCAATAGTCCATTCACTCACTCCTTTTATAGTCAGAAGCTTCCAACAAGAGTGGAGTGTATGTACAAGTTATTGAACAATTGAATTATGGAGTAGTTGTAAAGTCATGGGTGTAAGATATTTTCTTGTAAAAAAGTTACAAAATCACCATCATCCAATATATCAGAGAAATGAGATTATTGTGCTGGAAGGTTAAAATGAGATTATTGTGAGAATCCACTAATAGGCAATTCATCATGCATGCGGAAATTTCATGTCAAGGTATAAATATTCATGTTTGACGGTAACAAAATCAAGGACAAGGTATACGTAGACACTGATATCCTCGATATTATTACTGAAATCTCGACACGTAAGGTAAACGAATTAACGAAGGTATTTTTGTCCCAAAAAATAGAGCGCCACAACTAAAAACTCCGATACTATGGTCATAAACATAATTTGGGACGACAGTTTTAATTTCTCTATAAAAAGAAAAAAACCATTACGAATGGTTTATGTCAACAAACAAAAAGACTAATTAAAATTTTGTTTAAAAGATGAGTAAAAACCTCTCCATGACATAGTTACATTACAAAATGACTTTTCAGTTGATTTAAATCAATTTTAAACTTGACAAAATCTACGATGAATATGTGGCAAATTTAATGGGATAGAACGTGTTCAGCATTGACGAGTAGGGACAAACCCATTCGCCACCGTGTGAAGCGTATTTTTCTCGAGTGTACGTACCTTTCCTTCACTTTATTGGTCATGATATTTGTGGGTCCCCTTTAAATGTGTACCCATTTGGAATTTGCTCCGTCCATGTCTCCATCATCGACCGCAGCTGCCCACCACATATATATACATGCAAAAAAAGCCATCGATCGATGATGAAATTTTAATCTTTTGATTGTATAGTCACTTTTCTACGTTGTTACTTCTCATGAAAGGTACAACTACTTCGCGTATTCTTATTTGGCCACGTATATGTATGTATGGTCGATTTGATTGTGTTTTCGGGTTGGATGGGTTACTTACATTTGGTTCGATCGTGAAGGTTTTTTCGGCATGTGAGCTAATCCTACCGTCCATAACGATATCGTTCGTTAGGCGACGGTTTTAAGATCTGTTTAACTAAGTTTAAAATTGATCAAAATCAACTGTAAATCATTCTATAATGTTAGGGAGGGTGTTTGTCATTCTTTTCAATTGTAATCTTAATCAGTTTCATACACAAAACAATAGTAACTAATTTGAGATTGTTTTTCCTTTTAATGAAAAATCAGAATTGTTTTTTATCAAATAAAATAACCTTGAACTATTTTTTTATCAAACAAGAAACTATGTATTACTTTGTTCCATAAATTTTGCACGCGTGTCGATGCAAAATTTGACACGCATGTAATGACGATCAAATATTTTTTTTTAATTTATCGTGAAGCATCAATGATTGTGTAAGTTACGTATTTCAACATAATATACGTTATGGGACGATCGGACGTGAATTGATATGAAAACGAGACTTATATTTATACGTATAAAATATATACATGTTGCAAAATTTATGAAACGAAAAGAATACAAACAGTACAAAAAAAAAAAAAGCAATTTAGTTACGGAAAAATCTAGTTACGGATAAAATCCGTCTCAAAAACATATATGTTAGCAACGGATCCATAACAAAAATAACAAGCAAAAAAATTTATTTTTTTTACGACGGAAAGTCAAACCCGTCGCTAAATTTAATACAATTAGCGACGAAATTCCGTCACTAAATGTATTTAAAAACAATCCAATTTTTTTAGCGACAGAAATCTGTCAGTACAAACCATTAAAGGAATTTGCATTCACACTGTCAGCGACGGATTCCGTCGCTAAATAGTAAAAAGAATTTTATAACTATATTTATTAACGACGGATTCCGTCGCTAATAACTTAAAAGAATTGTACATTACAATAGGTAACGACGGATTCCGTCGCTAAACAGTTACCATTACATTAATTAGCGACGGAATCCGTCGCAAACATTGTTTTCGATGATGATTTATG
>JAOVYX010014826.1:0-30489 GCA_035668315.1 Drosera spatulata | reverse complement strand
ACTTGGTTATAGAGAATGTCCTCGCCATAGAAGACCTTTCCCTTATCCCTGAAGAAGAGGATCCAAGGGATGTACTGACACCTTTTTCGATATCTGAAGAAGCTTTGCGGAGCTTGAAACTAAGTTTTGGAACCAGGTTCTTGAAAGATGTTTTCTCCTTGGAAAAGGACGGACTAGGAGAGCTCTGGGCTTCTTCTCTGAAAGCGCTGGGGGTTGGTGAGAAGTTGACTCTTCTAGGAGTAGAAGCTCGAGTTGGGGTCATGCTCATGTTCACACCATCCTCCACCGAACTCTCGTGAGTTCTTGAATCTATCTCAAGAACAAGATCTCGAGATCTCTGATGTAGTTCATTCGGTAATACTTCAGTAATCTCAGTTGGGACATCGTCCTGAACCCAAAAGAGCAGTTAATGGAAACATATACATGAGTTAATCATAGAACCAGATATCTGCATTGCAGATCACACGAGCCTTGTTTTCTCATCTGAAGCAGCAAACAAATCAAAAAGATCACCAATTTCACGCTATCAACTTAGCGCAGGTGGAATGGCTGAATTCATCATCTAGATAATATCAAACACAGATGCCATCTTGGTGCATACCAATCACATAGCTATTTGCTCTATGATATTAATCAATAATCACAAAGAACAAATACAAAATCCTGAGAAATTTCATCTTGTTCGAGACATACTATAAAAGCCTTATTCTTAGCCTCCTCAACTCTTTAAACATAAAACAGATTACATGATGGCAGCAAACCCCTAAATTGTTCACCAAGTAAGAAAAGCTGCCACGAATTGGGAGTGCCAAACCAATACAAAAGCAACTAACTACTCTTAGGTATAGCTTGTGACAGAAATTCAACAACCAAACTTTATCAGTAGCGTTCGAGTTGCACCAAACCTTTGGTTCGAACTTCTAACACACAAGACTTCACATAAGTAGGCACAGGCTGCTCTCTAACATCATCCATGTTCATGATACCATTTCCTAACAGTACATACTACGGTTTCAAATTAGTTACCAGATTCTCTAACCCTTTGCATTCTGTATCGGGAACGTCATATAAAAAATTATAAGATCCATAAGGACTGTTCGTATAACTTGGCCCCAAGTAGTGATCCAAGTTCCAAACCCTACCTAACATGGCACCTTCCTGATAACTATATTTGAAAATACAGAATACTCTTGCTTCACATCACTGACTTAGCCCCTTTACAGTGATGGTTCAAATGATTAGATTCTTACAATAATTTAAACTCACCTGAACAAACAAAAACCCTTAAAACAAACTTCAAAATTAAGACAACCCAATGAGACTTGGTCATCACAAAACTCAATCTCCAACCAAAATCAAGAAAAACATCCGAGAATCTAGCTTAATCGACTACCAAATACAGAACAGAACCAGAAATCAACAATCAACCAACACCATGATAATCAAAATCTACTAAAATAAAATTGAAGAGACCTGTTGATTAGCAGAACTTGGAACTGAACTGGGTTCTTCGCTGCCTGATTCGTCATTTTCTCCCATGATTCACCAAAACCCACAAAAATTTCAAGGGTTTCAACTATTAGATGAGTAACCCAGATGAAAAAAATCACAGAATCCCCTAAAATTTATCAAAAAAATTGAACTCTGACAAAACAAGAAGCCTTGTTCAATGGGTAACAGTCGAGGGGAGACAAAGCAGAGCTACAGAGAGAGAGACAGAGGAGGGACAGAAATGGGGATAGAGAGAGAAAAATGGGGAAGTGAATATTGAAGGAAAGATAATGGTTTATTATTTTGGAGGAGGTTAAAAAGGGTGATTAGTAGAGTGTTAATGACTACTTATGGATGATGAAAAGATACCAACTTGGGTTTTTGTTGTTTTGGTATACCCATGTCTCTTGGGACCTTTATAATGACAAGTCCTTATTATTGATAATTATGTTTATTATAAATTATATTAAAATTTTAAGTACTTAGGAATTATTGAATTATTGTTGTTATTGTTTTTTTTTTTTGTGTGTGAGACTAATTGAACAAACATATGATAACAATAGAACAACATATAAAAGATAAGAAAGTATCATTGAAAATTAAAATACATTAAATACAAAATCATAAATATGGGATGACATGATCAAACAAACTTGATATAAAAAAAATCAAATTTTGATACCAATAAAGTCAAATATAACTTTTATTTGTCTTACTCTTTTCGTCCTAATATTTTTAGGACGTTTTGACTTTTCGTTATTTTCGAGATAAAGTTTGACACGTATCGTATAACGATTAAATATATTTTTCTTATAAATTTATCGTGAAATAGTATATTTGATCGTCGTATATACATGTCAAACTTTTTTTAAATTTATCAAAGTGTTGCAGAACGATCATATAAGAATTGCAGAACATACATACTTTTTAACATGCCATTTTTCATGCTGAACTTTTGCTTTTCCCTAACTAATTGAAATTTGATATCTAGTGAACGAAACTCCAACAATTCCGTTTAAATCTTTATCCATGTCAGTTTCTTTTTCTTTTTCTTTTTTTTTTGTGACGAGGATGTCCAAACCAGCTCACGCGCATCTCGACTAATCCCCCAGATACTGACAAGATGTCTCCCACCAACATCAGGTAAAACTTTGATCGAAATCAACGAACGTGACCAACCTGTATTTTGAGACTAGTGGGATTCGAATTCAAAATCTTCAAAACAAAATTGAGTTGAATACTATTAGACCAACCTTATCCGACAAAAATCACTCTTTATGGTTGTTAGGTGATGAGTGATGCTAACCCAACTGAAAGTATGATGGGTGGTTTCAAGTTCTCTCCTTTTCATAAGCTTTATAAGCTTTTCAAAGCTAATTAGAAAACTTCTAGGTCGTTCTTTCCTCCAAATGGAAGCTTACTAGACATGATTAACAGCTACCATAGAAGGTCTATCATGTAGATTTCATGATTCATGCCTCGGGTATTTTACGCGACAAACAGATCAAGACATAAGACTATTCGATTAATGTTTCATCACAAGGTTAATTCTTGATATTCTTGTCGCATAGTCTCATTAATTGTAAAGTTACGAAATCCGTGTGTGGTAAATCGATTTGAGTCACCTAGCTAGATTCTGAAGTTTTTCGTGTAGACACTAGAAAATGTTTCATAGCAATAGGCTAATGATGCAACAAGTAACATGTATTGCCGCTTATTGGGGAATATGATGAACAAGTGTTGCTTACTTATTCAATAATGAAACAAAAAAGTTTGCACATTACGGCTTCTTAATCTACTACTAGTATAAAAAATAACCTCAAATCAAACCTAGTCCTTAACATCATTGCGTTTTTTTTTTTTTTTTTTAAACTTTAATTTTGAGGGAAGCTTGATAGAAGGGTTTATGTTTGTGAAATGATTGATTGTTTTTATGAGGTCATTTATGCGAATGCATCTAAACGTTTGGGGAGGTTTTTTTTTTTCCATCATAAAAAAATGATTTTGTCATTTATTTTGACGTAATTGATGGTTATAGGTTATGGTTTTTGAGTTATTGGGATATCAAATAATAATTTGAAAATTTTCAATTATGTAAAATATATCAGATTTTGGTTCATTAGTTTCTCTTATTGTATAGGATTGTCAAGTATAGCGATCGATGTCACTACAATCTTATATATGAAAACATATCCTGACACGATATCATTAATTTGATCACCATTATTGATCAAAGTTGTGGAGTTGTTTAAGAGTCATTGCACGATATCATTAATTTGATCATCATTGCTGGTGAAAATGTGTGGGCTTGCTTGAGTGTTTTTTCTTTTTCTTTTTCTTTTTTTTGAAGAATTTGTTTGAGTCATTGTTAAACTTGTTTGTATAAGGAAATCAGGAGTTATTGCATAACAAAGAAAATCAAGAGTCATTATGGATAATTATGGATAAAATATGTCATTAATGCATGATCAATCAAATAGAAAATCAAACTTTGATATCAAGAAATATCGAGGAACCAACTCTATCAAAAGTACAAACTAATCGTAGAAGATCCTATTAATGTATAGCTAACACTCCTCCTCAAACGAAGGTTCGTTGGGACATAAAGTGTGGACAGTTATGGATAAGATATGTCATTAATGTATGATCAACCAAACAGAAAATCAAACTTTGATATTAGAAAAACTGTCGAGGAACCAAATCTATTAAAAGTCCAAATTAATGACAGAAAATCCTATTAATGTATATCTAACACTTTCCTCCATACGAAGACTCATTGGGGACTTGTTGGGACATAAAATATGGACAGCATTGGATCAACTCATATCAAGTGTTATATAAGGTTCACATAAATGACTCATCCATATCAAGTGATATATAAGGTTCATATAATAAATCAATAGATGACCGTAAATGGGAAAATAGGGTACGAACTCGTGACCTTTTGTTACGGCCTGCTCTAATATCATTTCGAGAAATTAACTCTATCAAAAATTCAAACTAATGATAAAAAATCTTATTAATATATATCTAATAAAAATCTAAATAAATTATATATATAAATAGATAAATAGATATCATTGATAGTTTAGGATCTTCAAGATCAAAAGGGTAAATAATTTTGCTTTTTTTTACACAGCGTTGATTAAAGGCTACTAGTTGATAATGATCAAGAAGTCGAAGAATATCACATTCACATATAGGTGAGGTCAGCCTTCAAATCAGGAAACAGTAGCGATCGCGCTTTCAATGTCTTGTAGTGAACGCATATACTATTGGTTACGTGGATTCCATATATTGTCTCCATCTCATGATAAATGTAACGATTGAATCGATCATTTGTTGAGCAAAATTTTAAATGAAATAACAAGATGTTCAAATATTATTTTATATAAATTTATTATAAAATAATAATTTTAATACAAATAATATATTTTCATAGTACGAATGGTGTATGACGATCCAATATTATTTAATATAAAAAATAAACTTATCAAAATACATATTATGTCGAGCTCCAACAATCATGATTTAATATTGGGTATTTAATGTTGTTTCCGTCTCAATTTAATTACAACAGTTGATCCGGGATTTTATGTGTGTGTTAAATTTATATAAAATTTGATAAAAAAAGAATATTTTTTTAGAGGTAATGGGATGCAATGAGCTTTAAGAGAGAGAATGAAAAAAAAAAAGGAGAAAAAAGATGATGAGATAATTTGAATATTTGAATATATTAATATAAATTAATAATCAAATAAAAAAAATATTATATTTATACTAAAATTAACAAAAAAAATTATAATTAAATTAAAATAAAGGGAATACGTTTCTCAATCTTAGTTTTTTGTTTTGAATTTGAGATTCATCAATATTAAATCCTGACGACTGGATTCCTCTGGCTCTAACCACAGATAAGGTGATTAGTTACAAACTCGACAAGCATTTTGTTTAATTACTTCATGGATCGGTCAGGGTTTCGAACAATGGCGGCGACGACGAGGGCAATGGCCAAAGCCTTGGCCTCACCCGATTCGGAAAAGAACTCCAAGATCGGAGGCAATTGGAATCGAGGACGACGAAATCCCAGCAAGCAGCAACTAAAACTGGGAGATGACGAAGACAAACAAGAAGACCTCAGCCTCAACATCGAGGAGGTGATATAGGAGATTAGGAAACAGAAGGATCCGCTCTACATTTCCCCGGGTCACCTCTTTTAAGACATCGTCGTAATCCTCTTCGTGTCACCAACAGGTTGCGCGAGCCCGGTCGTCAGTTCATCGAACGGATGAATGAAACCGAGGTGATTCATCTTAATTCTGTATATCGATGTTGCCAGTCCTCATTGTTTTCTATGATGCGTATAATATTGTTAAGATATACATTAGAGGACTTTCTATCATTTCTTCAAGGATGCAGAGGGGCTACTGTATACTGCAATGTGATCTTGATATGCATGTCATTCGTCCTTTTTGTGTCCTTGAATTTGATAATCGTATACTGTAATTTACTGGTATAGGAGTGTATACATTTTCAGTGTACGATTGCCAAATGGGTTTGTACAAATTGTTGTACACCAAAATCACGTTACAGTATAGTGGAACCTAAATTAATGTATACCAAAGTCACATTACAATGGGTGTGGTCGAGATCTACCAAGCTAAGGTCTGGAATGATATCGGGAAATGGAAGCTCATGCTCTTCAAGAAAGCTCCCAAAACAATCAAGGTTAGTTGTTTGGATTCTTCGCTTCTCTAATTAGAGTTTGCAATGGCTGTTCCCTCTCTCAGAGGTGTCTTTCACTGCACTATCCCTCCTATCCGTTTGATGCAGCATCACATATTCAATCATTTACAATGGCTTTATTTGCTGCCTTGTTTGGATATTGTGTTTGTTGGAAAAACTGATATCCGTTTTAACGTCCAACAGGCGGGGGTGAACGGAAGAAATCAGCTGTCAAAGATTGTCAAGGTTCCTAAAAGGCCAGTTGTATTGGTTCGGGTGCAAGGCAACTGTTGACTTGCTTTATACTTCCGCATACGGCTGCTGCATGCATAGCTACTCGAGTACATTGCACCAGTATGAACTCTTGAATAGCTTGGTGTCGGCCGATCTGGTGTTGCTGGAGGACGTTTCTGAAAACAGTCGAAATGTGTTGTAGGAGGATGTTTATGTTGATGTAAATATAAATTGACCGTCGTCCGGCTAGTCCAATTGAACTTGAGATCAAAGTGTTCTCTTCCTCAGCTTTTGTTATTCGGATATGGAACAATGCACTTGCCCATGATGGGTTTTATCAAAACAAAAATTTACAAGAAAAAAATAGTGTTCTCTTCCACTAGTCTTGCAAAGTGAACTTTATGATTTTCTAATCAAGTTCGTCGAAGGATTTGCCTGGGGTTATTAATGGTTGTTTAGTTGACAATGTCCTTGATTCAGTGTCATTCGAACAAATTTATATAAGAACATGCACAGTACTCATTTGCTGTGTTCTAAAGTTCACCGGCATACTCTTGTTACTCTGCACTTGTTGTAATGTTCCTGTTTGATACATAATACCAGTGAACCAGCTGTGTTCCTGTTCTCTCCTAGCTTCGACATAAGCGAGAAGATACTAATCCCTGTGTCTTTCTACGTCTGATCCGATGTCTCAACCGTTGTAGCATTTTGTAGCCACGGGCTGAAACTACAGAAACAGAACAGGTAAAGCCATGTTTTCCTCTTCCCATTTACAATCGTGGATGTGCAGAAACAAGAACTCGACAATTCACCTGTTTAATTTGGTGATTGTTCAGAACATATTGCTGATAACTTCAGAGCTTATCGACAGGATCTATTTTACGGACTCCAGAGCAACTGTGCTTCTCTATAGTTGTGTTTGTTCGACAAGCATGAATACGACGAGCTCCGTGTATAAGCGACTAAACGTCCGTTTTCAAGCAACTCTCTCGACATTTCAAATCCTGAAACATCTTGCAACACACAACAAGGGCAGTCGATAGTAATAACACTGGACTTAAAGATTCTTGTTTTCAGTGTCGGCCTCTGAAAATTTGTCCAAGGTATGTGAAAACCAAGCGACCAACTATGCAGATTATAGTTGACTTCGGTCAACTAGCTTCAAAATTCAGGTTGGCCACGCCCGTTGACTTCGGTCAAAGGTTTAACCGATGTTGGTGGGGGCGTCTTGGTAGTGTCCGGGAATTAGTTGAGGTGCGCGCGAGTTGGTCCGGACACCCTCGTCATCGAAAAAAAAAAAAAACAAAAAACTATGCATATTATAGCAGAGTACGTAGTTTCTAGCAGCCCTATTATCACTTCAATACTTCTGTCATGACAAAATATTAAAGCCAAAGCGACAAGTTACCTGCAGTGATGCTAAAGGAGATAAACCTAGGAGGAAGGACGAGGAGGAGGATGAGAACGAAAACCTGTATGCTTGGCTCCTCGCACGCCATAGGCAAAGCGCCGTCCAACATTGGGACGGAACTTGCAGATGGCATACAGGGAGCCAGGCATAAACGAAACGCACCCACCATCACCTCATACAGGAAAATTAACAAGACCTTCATGTTAGGCTCCTCGCTGGTGTGCTATAGGCAAAAAAACCTTCCAGCACTGCATACTAAACTCGTGGACGGAATACGGGAAACAGGACATAGTCGTACCATCGTGTAACCAGATTAACGACCAAAGCGAAGCAAAAACAAGAGACGACAAGGTGCTCCGTATATGTTGCTCATGATACAAGAGCCTCAAGATTTGGTTGAGTTTTATGTGGTCTATTACCAAGAGTAAAAAGAACTTGGACTAGGTGGTGTTCTATAAAAGGAGTTGAACTTGAAATGAGGTAAAAAAAAAAAAAGGGAAGAGGATTTTGAAAGGGTGCTTGATAGTTGATAGTTAAAGCTAGTCTCTATCAAGGTGCTCTCCCATGCCTTTGCTTTGTCCCCACATGCAACACTTTCTTTTCTTTTTTATCAGGAAATTAAACAACTATCCTTTTGAGTTGTCATAATTGGGTATAAAGCATGCGTATACCCTTTTTCTTTTTTACTTAACTTCCTACTTTTGAAAGTTCTTTTTCTTTTGGTTCTCTTTTTTATCTTCTTTGTAACGATTCGCGACAAGTGACAACACAAGCGGTGGGTTCGAACGAAATCAGACATCTTTGTTATTTTTGTTTTAAATCCTGATAGATGCAACGTTTATATGAGTCTTAGGTTGTAGTATTGAGAGTTATCTTCTAGCTCGAACTTGACCGTACGGATAGGATGGGTCGGATAGCATTTCAATTTGATCCTGCAACATTTTCAAAAAGCTTGGAAAAAAGGATGCCTTATTGGCATACTTTGTGAAGATTTTCAGGTTGAGGAATCTAGCTTTTCTTTTGGATCATGCATATGGACCTTCACCTATTTGCTATGTGAAACTGATTTTTTCTTTCAACTGGTTTTGATGGATTAGATTCCCTTTCTCCAACCATGTTTCCATGCTTGTCGGTGGTCGAGCTGATTTTCATTTCACGTGGACGATAAAAGAAGATAGGGTTATCACTACAGCTCGACTAACTCATAACTCATCAGCTTGATTCGAATGTTACAGATTTTGGTGCCGCCGTTGGTCTTTCCGGACATTACCATAATTATTGTCTCTCTTTTGCTTCCCATATTTAGAAGAACAAACTATCAAACAAGGGAAATCACTTGAAGATATGTTGGTCGATGAAAGCATGTGCACTTCAGTTCAGAAGTTCGAATGGATTTTGTTCATACTTTACCAACTAACAAACTTGATCGAGTTGGCCGTAGAACCAATCTTACTTGTAAGCTGAAAAGCAAACTTGATCGAGTTGGCCGTAGAACCCATCTTACTAGTAAGCTGAAAACCAAACTTGATCGAGTTGGCCGTAGAACCAATCTTACTAGTAAGCTGAAAAGCATCCACAAAAATTTGATTCAGTTGGCCACTTGGTCGTAACGTTGAACCAATCGTAAAATTTGAATCCTGATCATCAACATCACATGAATCATTCCCCTTTTCGAGATGTTTAGATGTTCTAATCATTTCGTGAGTGACTATCCAACTGTCAATCTGATGCATATCTACTTTTTCATAAACTTGGATTTGAATGAGAATGATTCCAAGTTCAGAAATATTTAAAGCAAAAGACGCTCGATCAGATTCCATGTGTAAGAAAATAAACAAAGGAGATTTTGTATGCAGAGAACTGAATGATGAAAACAGGAGAGTACTGATCAGATGCCAATAATGTTCGATCCATGTTTATTTGGGTCAGAAACCAGCCAGCTTGATTCCTGGCAAAGATCAAAAGGAGCCTCAGAGGCTCGAGCAAGTTGCATCGCCATCTCTCGGTCCCCAGCCTCGTTATCACTACGGGTACAAATTATGCGAACGACTGCTCGAACGGTACACCGGGATGTATGTATTGTATTCAGGTGAAATGGCGACGTGGTACAATGGGTTAGCCGAGGTGGGATGTCGAGCCCGTGAGCGAATCCGGTAGTACAGGAACTTGTGCTTCTTGGGATTCATGATGGACCATCGTGAGTGTTGAGGTTGTTGACTACTTCATTTGTCAAGATGTGTGCTACAAGAGTCAATGCTCGGGGGTTCAGGGGACAGAGCTCCCGTCGAGCGGACAACAGGACGAGAGGTCCAAGGCCGCGCCCTCGAAACTTGAACGAGTTATCTAATATGATATATGCCAGTGTATTTGTTATTATGTGAATTGGGCCTTGCCAATGTTAGGACATTAGGGTTTTTAGCGTTTTATCATATGCACGCGTATGAAAGGTCGTTCTCATTGTAACAAGATATAGTTGTCACATCTTCTGTATCTTCTCTGCACATAGTGGTTTGAAATTAGGGATTGATAATGTCATGGATTTTTCTCCTGGTACTCGGATTTTCCACGTAAATTCATATGTTGCTTATTATTCTTTCTTGCTATCTATCTAGTATCTTCAAATTTTTCCATGAAGTCACCAGGATTGTTATACAGATGTTAACGATCACAAGACATCCACCGCAGCATTGTACTGTAGCCGTTAAGAAACAAGTGCAAAAACCGTCACATAGTATAAGAAAACACCTACAACAACAGACAGGGCTCATCGGTTGCCCGTATATTTACCAGGTAACATACTAACTTGCACACTGGATTTCTAATTGTTCAAATGATGTCATTTTTCACAGCATTAGCAAAAACATTGTGCCGAAAATAGCAGAGTTTGCAGCTCAAATATCAAGCAACTCCAGCCAGAATGAGCAACAAACATGCTGTTTTTCCGCCACAATATTCTTGAGCATGAGAGGGGAACAATAGCGAGTAGGATTTCTCGAAGGCAAACATTCTTCTGTATCTCGTGTAAGTAAAGGAAAAACAACAGTGACATGACAACATAACTCCTATCGGGATATAAACTTACAATAACTCGATGAAAAAGGATCCTGGAAAACTATACATTCAGTGAACTGCAGAGCTCGCCGGAACTGATATGCCTATGCATCTCAAATTTGGTTTGAGAAGTTATCCGTGAAAAACGAAGAACTATATCAGTCCTTCCTGCACAATCTGCTCCAAAAGAGCAGCAACTTGAGACATTGTTGGCCTCTCGCTAGGATCTTCTCTAAGAGTAATGGCAGCAACATCTGCTAGCCTGAGCAGCGGTTCAAAGTTTCTAGGAAGAGCGACGTAGCTGTCAATGATCGCAGCTGCTCTATTCTTTCTAATCAAGGGCACAGCCCATTCCACTAGGTTTGGAGGTGAACAATCTCCATCGTATGCTTTCCTTCCACAAAAGATCTCGAGCAGAACGATCCCAAAGTCATAAACGTCGCTCTTAATTTGTTCATTGACGTCACTCTCATTTATGTTAGTGAACCCGAAATCTGAAACCCGTGCTCCCCACTAGGAGTCCAAGAGAATGCTTGAGGTTTTCACATTCCGATGGATAATTGGAGGGACGGCCTCTTCGTGAAGATACTGAAGCCCTTTTGCAGCTTGCATCGCGATCTTTAACCTAAGGCTCCAATCGAGTGGAGAAAGGGCGCCATGGATGTGGTCATGGAGCGTGCCACGAGGCATGTATTCGTAAACCAAAATCCTCTCACCCATCTCGACACAATAACTATATTTCGATGCCCGAGTTTGCAAAGAACGTCCAACTCCGACTCAAACTCTCGAATATTAGTGCTTATTATCGTGGCAGCATTCGCTCTCTTGATAGCAACTTGCTGTCCAATAGGGAGCATGGCTTTGCAGACAAAACCATAGCTTCCGCATCCAAGTTCGTTGAATTCCTTGAATCCATTAGTGGCGTCCTTCAGATCCGATAGGCGAAACATCTGAGCTCCCCGTGGACAAGGAACGACACGAATAGAAAGCTTATCCGAATCAGGATCAGAACCCAACCGTGGTTTTCCAACACAGGATCCTTTGCTTTTCAAAATCAGCAAATAAGGGAAAACACACCATCCTACTAAGATCAACAAGAAACCCGTCACAGAAGGCCCGATTATGAACACTAGTTTTCGAGTTCCACTATCACCACTCTTCTCTACCTCGTCGTCTTCTAAGGTCTGAAGCCTGCAAACACCCGAACAAGAGCTGTTATCGCAAAGAGAGCACAGAGTGCATACTCGATCTGCACCATCCATGCACGGACTAGACACGAAAAAACCCTGAGAACAGCCGAGCCCACAAGGAGCGCAAATGCTAAGATCCTTCCTAACACACAGGCGACTCAAATCGGGCTCGTTCAAGCTACTAGCATTGAAAGCAAACTCCCCTATACCACATTTCCGCGAACTACATAACCCCGGACTACACAGCTCCAAAGGCGGATCATAATCAGGAGACGACAATACATCTGTCTCATTGGCGAACCAACAATCCAGAACCAAGTCAGTGTCCCTTATACCACAAGTGACATAACCTGTGGAAGCAATCGCGAAGAACCCATTACCCTTTGGAACCGCGGAGGCATTGAACTTCCCCCAACACTCGATCCCGTGATCGTCTTCCCTGATCCCACAGTAATGCTGCTCGCCAGCCGCCAATGACACGAACCTGATCCCTTTCGGCGGATCACCAAACCCTCCATCATCATCATTCCCCCAACATGTAACCTCTCTCGAAACATCATCAATCCCGCACACTGTCTTCCTGCCTGATGCTAAATTCGTCAGGTTCTTCGAAATCTTGGCATTTTTCAAGAACGTCGAATTCGGCCCCCAACATACAACCCCGCCTTCTCTCGCCTCGCCGCAACTGAACCCCTCACTCGAAACAACCCTTTTGAACAACCTATCAACAATGCTGTCTTCGTTATACAAACTGTTCCGTTTTGATCCAATGCGATTGCCACCGCGATCAATGTCCCCAGCAATCCACATAACCCGAATCAGAACCCGAATAGTACAATCCACGAATCGCACACACATGATTCAACCCAGAAGCAATGTGAGAGTACTCAGTCAATCTAAACTCGAACGGAACAAGAAATTCTTCACCTGAAGTACTCACCGAATCCCAATCCCAGCAATATGCACGGGAGGTGTTCGACGAAATGCCACACATGAACCCGCCGCCACCATTGATCCCCGCCATCCCGGGGATCTCTCCGGCCCTCAGTGCGGTCCCGTTCCTGCCCAGCAGACCACTTCCTGCCTCCCGGCGGCGTCGATGGCACAGAAGAACGGGTCGGCGTCATCGACGCCATAAGAGGTGGAGATGGGGCCCATTGAGTTGAACCCAGATGAGGGTTTGAAGAGGGATATAAAGAGGAGGAAAAGCAGCATCGTGGTGGATGTGGGTGGGTGAGGTGGCGGAAACGGGAAGAAGAATAAAGAGGCATGTTGGATTTGGAAGTTTGTCAGCTTCATTTAATGTGACCGTTATGAGATTCTGTGATTGAGTTGAAGAGATGCTGTGGGTCGACCACGTTGGTGGTGGTGATGCTCGTCTGCTTTGTTCCAGATTTTATATTGGAATAGCACAGAGTTGTCTGGTTTGGTGAAAAGTCCTTTTTTTTAGATGTAAGAGCAAGTTTAATTCCTAGATAAAGGTAATGTTAAAATTGAATTATGTTAAAATTAATTTTATATTTGAAATTAATTAAAAGTGTATTTATGCTTGACACGTGATCAATGATACTATTTTTGTTTTTCTGGTGTTCAAAAAATTATCAATTTAAAAAATAAATGAAAAATGTAAATAAAAAGAGTAAGTAAAACAATAAATTAAAAAAGTTTAAAAGCATACGACGTGTTAAAAATTGAATGAATGATTAATTAGTTCTAAAATTCAAAATTATTTACCAATTAGTCACATCAAAGATTTTTTGTACAAGTAGCAGCAATGAGGTTAGAATTATGATAATTATATTCTAACTTTGTTAGACATTCACATGTTTTAGATTGAATATGATCAAAGTTTTTTTCTTATATTCGATCTAAGAAGGCAAAATCTTTTTATTCTTAATGCGACTTGTTTTGGTATTAATCATGCTCTCATGTTTAAAATAAATTACAAGTTAGTGTTGATTGTCATGTTCTCATGAAAATTAACTATGATAAATGAAAAAATAACCAATTCTTTTCATATTTTATATTTAATAATATATATGATTAATCAATAAATAATCCTTTAACAATATTGAAGGATATTGTATATGTCCTTGCTAGTTTCACCAAATTATCCTGCAAAAGTCTAACCTAATCATTTTTACTCATTCTTTGTCGAAACCGTCATGGTCCGCTGTTGCCGTCAAATCGACAAGTCGTCCTTCGGAGCAGATAGTACCCCATCGCAGCCAATAGTGCCTCATCGGTGCCAACAGTACGTGCATAAAAGTGTATTGCCTGTATGACGACAATCACTTTTCCATAGCATATGTGTACTCGGTGCGTTTTTTGTTTTGATTTCTACGTGTACTGTGCGTTCCACCTACTGAACAGTGCGTTTTCATCGAACTCATTGTCCAGCTCCTACTCCCTCACTCTACATCGACAATTGTAGGAAACACTGCGTATAAATCGACATCATTGCCCGGATTCAAATAGTACACCTGATGCGATGCAACATATCATCTATCCTTTGGTGGTTTATTGATCGACGAATTTTTCGTTCGTCCTTCAATTGTTATCCACGATGATCATGTTCATAAATCATAAAATCAACACCAAATGCGTGAACGATCATTCATGTCAAACCCTGAGCACTAATCTTGTCAGAGAAGAAGTGAGAAAGTTGGGGAAAGGAGAGAATAGATGGATAATTAAGATAATAGGTATGACTTTTCGTAATTAAGATTAGATATTAGAAAATAGCACCAATAGTTGAATTTCACTTGAAAATTTAATGGAAAAGATCATGAATTATTATTTCATAGTAAATTATAACCGATGAGCTAACAATATTGTGATCATTATGAAATTAATTATAATTGAAATCTTTGCAATGTAAAATAGAACCACACATTAAAACGATAGTTATATAATTGAGATAAAATAAATTTTGATATCAAATTATATCAATAGGTACACCTATTTTAAATTCATGATTGGATTTGCTCTTATAACAAAATGATTCAAACTTAGTTGTGCATTCATTAATGAATTATACGGTCAATTCAAACTTAGTTATGCATTCATTAATGAATTATACCAACTTAAACATGCATAATTGAAAAAGTAAGCAAAACATTGACGTGACAACTATATGTACACTTACATCTGATGCTAAATTTGGAACTAAATTTAACTCATTTCTATTTTGATATCAATTTTATCTTTTGGTTGGAACCCTGTTTTTATAATTTGATGTCAAAATATAACTATAACATCATATATAACTAATGATTGGACTTGCGATGGAACCAAAATATACGTCATGTTGAGTTATAAATCTTTGTCACAAGGATCATATCATTAGGTCCTAAATTTTCATGTTTCTCATCAAAGGTTTGCATGAGACCAAATGTTCCATAATAAGATATTCTCTTCGTCACATATTCATTATTTTATTAGACCGTTTCAAGATAAATATAATATTTTTTCTTAATAATTTTTTAATATAAAAAAATCAAATTAATATTATCTGTTATAATACATTACTATCTTTTCTCACGAATGATACAATAAACTCTACTATCATTCAAAAAATATTACTTCCTCCGTTCCGAAAAGCTTGCAACATATTGGCCAGGATCGATTTTTTATGATTGTATTGACTCTTTTTCCTTGAAATATGACTCTCTAGCATTCTAAATATGCAAAAGCAAACCATATCACATAGGCGGGAAAGTAAGATGTGAAATGAAATTTTAAACCATTGCTATCTCCCGTCTTCATTTTTTATACCAAAAACATGAAAAGAAATTCAAGATTTAGACTCTCAATCTGATCAAAATATCCAATTTGATTTGATGACAATCTTGACTTCCCGAATCTCAAATCTTTTTTTGAGAATTTGGAGAAGAGGTAACAATTCTATTTCTACAGTTGGGTCGACTACTCCTACTGTGATAGGAATTTCTGATGTTTCCAACAGGAAAAAAGGAAGAGTAGGGGTGAAAAGGGTCAAGCTTGATTTAAGCCAACTCGCAACAGTTGAATTAAGGAAGAGAACCAATATTCATTCCTTATCCGTTGCGCTTTCTCTGCCAAAATCTACTGTACAAATACTAATCAAGGCTTGTGATATTAGATCTCATACTAATGCTTTGAAGCCTTCATTGACAGATGCGAATAAAATGACGCAATTGTCCTTCTGTTTATCAATGCTTATCCTGACCATCCTTGATGACAAGCCGACGTTTGAAGGAATGTACGACTATGTACACATCGATGAGAAATGGTTTTTCATGTCAAAATCAGTCGAGAGATACTACCTTCTTTCGGAAGAAGCTGATCCTTACCGGACTGTCAAGAGTACAAGTTTTATTGAGAAGGTTATGTTTCTAGCAGTTGTAGGTCGACCACGGTTTGATCTTTCGAATAATTGCATTTTCGATCGTAAGATAGACATCTTTCCGTTCACTTACAAAGAGGCTGTAAAAAGGAGTAGCAAAAACCGTTCTGCAGGAAGAATGGTGACCAAGTCAGTTTCGTCGGTAACCAAAGATATGTACAGAGCATGCTTATTAGAAAAATTATTGTCAGCAATCCGTCGTTCTTGGCCCCGGTCCGAAGGTGTTGATCATATAGTGATTCAACAGGATAATGTCAAGCCTCGTATTCAACCTACCGTTCGAGAATTTGTTGCAAGTAGTTGTGATGATGGTTTTGCTATCCGTTTGAAGTTTCAACCCCCAAACAATCCGGATATGAATGTGCTAGATCTTGGGTTTTTTCGAGCAATTCAAGCATTGCAACATCAAGAGGCGCCTAAGACTATCGATGAACTCGTTGCTGCTGTCGAGAAATCATTTGTTGATTTCAGTCCTATAGCTTTGGAATATATTCATCTCGTTGCAACGATGCATGATTGAGACTATGCTGAGTTTTCTTAGGAAACAACTATAAGTTGCCTCATATGGGGAAAGATTTGTTGAGAAGAAATGATAAACTTCCATCATAATTTTCTTGTGAAAAAGAAATTGTGAGTCGTGCTCATATCCATCGACAATCATCATGGTTAGTGTCTTTGATACCTATTTTCTTTGAGTGTGTTTCTATTCATATGATGGTTAGATTTGTGGTCATTGATCCTGCTTATATAACTGCAGAATGGTGCTGTAAAAGAAGGCAAAGGCGCTTTGATGGACTACGACATCTATAAGTTGCTTATGACTGCTTTTGGTATATGAGAAGGCAAATGTTATTTCTGATGCGTAAAAAAGTGTTGATGCCGTTGGGTTTTGTAATCTTCTAAGGCTGGTTTATGTCGAAACTATATGCTGAAGTTATATGCTGAGCTTCGAAACTTTATTTTGTTGTTTCAAGGGAATGATCAGCTTATATGTTGTCGACAGGAGTGTTTCGAAACTAATGGTGTTGTTTCAGGGGAATGATCAGGTTAATGAGGCATTTTATTTTGTTCTTATGTTGTTTGTATTGATTGCATTACTCTATGTTGTCGAAACTTGCTAGTTTACGGGCAGAGAATGACAGGAAAGTTTGGATACCTATAATCTATTGCATCAATATGGACTATGGTCAGGTTTTCTGTCTTGGCGGAAGCAGTCTCTCGCTCTATACCTCATTGCGAGTGGGAGCATTCCTTATCGATTTTGGTTAGGTTTATCAGCAGACAGCTGATATGTGAAAATTATGATCCATTCTATCGCTCTATACATAGGGGGATTTCCTTATCATTAATATTGCACTATACTCTTTTGAACATATTGAACAGATATGGTTCATTGGATTTATATCCTATAATGAAAATCAAATGTCCACTCTTTTGAGAAGTCTGCGTTGTGGTCATATGCTGGAAAATTTATTTGTTTGTTGTTTCAGGTTGAAACTTCAGAGGATCTGTATGAGCGGAAGACTGCTCTTGAGAATCCTTTAGCTCAGGCACCTACTGCAACTCTTGTCGTGGTTCAAACTGAAATCCTAAAGACTGAACAAGCAGATGCAGTTAATGACTCTACTGACCAGCATATGTTTTCCTTTTCCCTTCTATTCTTATGTTTGAAATGGAACTTGATTTAGGTTTCATGATCTTCAATTGGCATAACCAGTACTTGCCTGGAATTTTCCTCCTCACTACTGTATCATTGTATTGCGAGGTTACCCATTGATGATAATTTAGCCACCAGTACTTGTCTGGAATTTATTCATCCACCAGATTAGCAACCAAGACATACATAAAATAAGGGGTTGACGACCTGTGGCCGCAGGATCATGATCAATACTATCTCTATAGAGCGACAAACATGATGCTCTCAAAACAGACATAATGGCAGCAATATTACTAACAGGACATCTTAATTAACAAATCAAACCAGCTTCATAGAACTTGAAAAATACAAAAGCCAACCATAATCAGTACAACTTCAAGCCACTCCAAGTTAAGGAATATATGATTTATCTATCATTACAAACATATTTTACACAAAAACTCCAACAACTTAGTTCCATAGCCTCTTATGATTCGTCGTCAATCAAAGATGAGAATTTTCGAATCGCAACAAAGGTACCTATAACTACAAAGCTTGAAGGCCAAGATCCGACGAATTTTGCTCTTTCTTCTGTAGCATCAAAGAAGTTTGTCGATCAATGATAGCCAAATCAAACTCGATGGTTGTCAATCGATCATGACAAGCGACAATCTCTATTCGTGCTTGATTTAGCTCTTCACGCATTTTCTTTAACTCTTTACATGTTTGATCTGATTCATAGCACCTCGTTGCAGTAGAACGAGGGTAATGACCCTTCAAACCTGTACGTCTTGTGAATCTTTTAAGAACTGAAGTCGATACACTCTCTCTTTTTCTCCATAAAGGCTTCTTATTTGACCTCATACCTGAAACAAATTATCCATGATACACAAACACTTTGGAGAAACTGTCGACGTAGTTTGGTCAGCAATATTTTTCCTGAAACAAATTGTCGATGATCAGTAATATTTTTCCATAAGCAATAGGTACATCAGATAAGTGAGAAGACAATAGCATCACCATTATGCAATTTTTTTGAAACTATCGACATAGTTTTGGAGAAATAATAGGTTGATGATGACAATTCCAATGTATAAGAAAGCGGGGTGTGAATTTCAGTTGGAACGATTTGAGCATGGGTCTTTGACCCGACTTCATCTTCACTATCAGGAACTATTTCGTCATAGAGTTCCATGATTCGTTAATGTATTGTCTGCTCAAGTCAAGATAGGAAAAATTGTGTGAAATCAGATAATCGTATCTAGTTAGATGGAAAAATCAAAGAAATTATGTGAAATCAAGTTAGAGTTCATCAATTGCGAAAAAAAGAGAATATATAGAGTGGATTAATCATAAAGGGAGTAAGAAAAACCTCAATTAGGATAAATCGAAGGGGAGTAGGAAGCTGATGAGAGACCGATTGTCACTTTTCCTGCGCTCAAAACGGGTAAGTGAATGCGAATAAGATTCATGGGGCCAAATTTTCAGCCCAAGTTTTTTTCTTTCCTCCAACGTCTAATTTCACGGATTTTCAAAATTTGGAATTCAACTTTGACGCTCATTAGCTTTTTTTTCCGAATCCAAGAAAGGGCATTGTAGTCATTTTTCATCTAAATTACTTTCAAAAATGATAATATTGTATTTAATGTGAGACAAACAAAAATAAAAAAAATATTTTTTTTATATTAAAATATATATAAATTTAATATTTATATAAATTTTCTTATCGCATCATCTCCGACGGAGGGAGTAGATTTCAAAGGGAAAAATCTCCTGAGATCTTTTTCCATGTGGGAATTTCCATTTCGTCCAAGTCTCACATTCATCAAGCGGTGTGTCTTGACTCGTGGGCCATGTTGGCCCTCCATGACCCCAAATTTCGGCTGGACTCACGTGCCATAAAGCCCGAGTATCCACTGGAAACATGATTGGGCCCGAAAGGTTGCAAGGCCTGGCCCGTTTTCCCACATCTCAGGTGATCATGTTTATCCAATACTGTCTCGGTGGAGCCCACACGTGAATACCATGTGGTCGACCGTTCAAAGATTATCTAGCTGTTCCCAAATTTGTTTAGAAGGATCGATGCAAGGATAAACAATTTTTTCCTTGCCATTGTTTTAATATTTTCTCAAAATTTTTGTCTCAACATTTTCTCAAAATATTCTTTTTCTAAATCTATGAGTGGGGAATTATTGAGGGCAAAACAAAGTCAATTGTGGGGAGAACAATAACCAATTTGGAGGTTGAAAGTAAATTTTACGGCAAATCATATTGTTTAATCACATAATCTGTAAAGATTAGCGTAGAATGGACCTGAAAGGCAAATGCTTAGGTCTAAACTTTCAAAGGGACATAAAACACAAAGGCAAGGCGACAACAAGGCATAGAAATCACACACAAACACAAATGACTAAACGAGTAAACATTAGTCCATTTTCTGATTAATTAAACTGCCATTTGAGCAGGATAATATAGTCTGTTCCAACTTGTTTGATTAAAGAGCTAACCACTGCTAAGCTTATAATATAAGTGTATGCTTATAACGAATAAATTGTGTGTGTGGTCAATACTTCATGTTAGAAGGTGACCGTTTCCTGCTCCAACTACGTGATTTATGCTTTATACCAAACTCTATATACCCACCTTTGTATGTAGATGCCCCATCCTCATCTTAGTCATCTATTGAGATTCTATGTGTATTAGACTTCATTTTATTATAGGACTTTTGCATAAAGTGACTTTCTACTTGCCCTTTGTCTTCCTATATTTCTGTAATTGCATCACGCATTTTCCATATGAGATTTACTCATAACCAACAAAAAAGGGTTCGTGTTGAAATCGGAAAACTCGATCCTTAAAGCCCCAAATTCGGTCATTGTTCATGTTTGGAACCCTTGGATTCAAATCTAGGTCACTATATATCACATATTACAAGAAACGTTTAATTGATTCGAACATTCAATTATAACATATTTTATCGAATCCATTTTGATAAAAAGGAACGATGAGAAGCACCGATGATGACATGGTGGCACCGTGCATCGACGGTCACTGGTGGACGACAACCCACCTCGTGTTGGAAGCAAAGTCCAACCAAATGCAACCAAGCGAGCGTTAGTTTATTAAGTTAGAAAATGATGTAAAAAAAAAGAAGTCAAAAACCAAAAGCTGAAGGTCACACCTGGTTTTTTAAATCCCAATTTTTAAATTGAACTTTCAATTTCCTTAAGTCGGCCTGCATATTTTGCTCTTGTTTCATTGCTATAAGTTGCTCCTGTTTCAGTGATGATTGTAACCTTGGATAGTCAGAGTAACGATCAACGACTACAACTCCTCTGTTGTAATGTAAGACAGATACTTTTGATTTAATGTTTCAGAAAATGTTGAACCTCAAATCATAGAACCTTAGATGGTCGAGTAACAATCAGCGACCACAACTCCTGTAGTTGTGTTGTAGTGTAAGGGAAATGCTTTTGATTTAATGTTTCGAAAAATGTTGAACATCAGATCGTATAATTGAGGAAGAACTTATCATAACTGAATAAACCGTTCTTGAAATCAATTAAAAGAAACACAAACCAGAGATATACACTTAATCTGGATAATAGAGAGCAAAGTTTTGTTAAGTAAACCAATGCAAATTCAAGCAAACACAAAGCATTCCTTCGCTCTATTTCATTGACCGAAAGAGCAAAACAGAGCACAACAGGAAAATATGAAAACTTGAAAAGCGAGAAACATATATTTTCTCAAGTACATTTGTGGGCACTCATTGAGCGCAACCTTGATTGATAAGAACACTTACGAAGCCACTCCTACATTATACTCCTTCATAGAAGTATATTTTATTATTTACAACTTCAATGAAAGAGACATAAATTGTACACTTTGCTTGCTTCACATAGTGAAGTGATCACTCGTCGTCTTTGGTCACTTGTGTTCTTCAATCGTTTGGGTTCCTAAATGACCCAATTAGCCCCTTTCCAAATCCTGCCCTGATGATATACTGATGATAGAAGGCTGCAAGCGCTGCTCCAGCAAACGGCCCGACCCAGAATATCCACTGGATACACACAACGATAAACAGAAAACAGAAAACAGTGATCAGTTTCGATAATGTTGCTCTAGTTATTTATTGATGTAAGTGATTGATCGACAAGGTTAAAGTTGTTATGTAAGAAGTTACCATGTCATGCCAGGCAGCATGTTCATTGTAGATCACCGCAGCGCCCAAGCTCCTGGCCGGGTTAATGCTTGTACCGTCGATAGGAATTGTAGCAAGGTGAACCAAGAAGACCGCGAACCCAATAGGAAGCGGCGCCAGGACCTTTGACAATCATAATACATATGTCAACTCAATTTTATGAAATCAGGAAAAACCACTCATACATATTCTTGAGAGAGTTTGAATCTACATTAAAATGTGAATGCATAGTGAGAATACTTACAGGGACATGAGAGTCTCTAGCATTTCTCTTGGGATCAGTGGCCGAGAAGACGACATAGACGAGAACAAAGGTTCCTAAGATCTCGGCACCCAGGGCGGTGCCATTGCTGTAACCGGCAGACACCTCATTTGCGCCGCCACCGTTCTCATCATAGAAGGCCCGTTGAAAGCCCTTGACCAGCCCGACGCCGCATATGGCTCCCAAGCACTGAGCCACCATGTAAAAGAAGGCCCTAACCAGGGACACTTTCCGGGCCAGGAGAAGCCCGAACGTGACCGCAGGATTTATATGCCCGCCTGCCAATATAGGAAACATACACAAAGCTATAATTTTTCAAGTTTTGATGAATGAAACGTTACTTTCATGATAGTCCATGATTCAGAACTACAATTGTTTTCACATAACCTTGGAGGATAGGACACGTCTTTTATAATAAAGTCTGTTCGTTAACTGCTTTGACCATGATTTGTGTGTCAGAGACTAGTCCATCGTTATGGGAAACAATGTTGTAAGACTAACCAGAGATTCCGGCCGTGCTGTAAACAAGGATAAAGATCATGCCGCCAAAGGCCCAAGCGATACCAAGGATACCAACGCCTCCACAAGGAGAGGCCGGCGTGTTCTCCGTCTTGTACCCTATTACGGTCAAGACAGTAATGTACAAGAAAAGAAGGGCTGCAACGAACTCGGCTACAAGAGCCCTATAAAACGACCACTTCAACAACTCCTCCAGATCGATGAGTGGTGCTGGTGGCGGATCTTCGTAGTCCTTCACGACCTCCATGTCCACCTCCATCACTTCCTTCGTCATGTCTCTAATGTTACGCTTAACTTGATAAAAAGTTGTATGTAGCCTATTGGAACAGCAAGTGAGGAAGGCTGAGAGTATTGAGTGATAAGTGAAGATGAAAGGTGAAGGGTGAGGGCTATTTATGCAGTGAATAATTTTGAAATTTTGAAATTATTATGATTAATTTAAAAAAATTCTAAGTTACTTAGATACCACAAGAAAATAATGACGTGTAACACAAAGAGGAAAAATGAGAGAAGAAGTGACATCAAATTGTTTTTAAAGTGAAAAGCTTAGCCGCCCCATTGCATTAGCTTGTCATTATCCTCTAATCTTCCACTCTCAATATATGATGGTGACTTTCTTGCTTAGTTTGCCTACCCACTCTATGCTTTTCTAATTTTCAAAACTTCAGGGAAGTCTAGTGCATCATACTGTAAATCATTTCACAAATGGAGTAAAATTCTGCCATGACAGCTCGATGATTCTATCAAGTGTAACGCTCAATAAGAATAAAATATACATAATCTTTTCTTTATTCTTATAAAAAAGAATCGTTCTTGATGCGATCATAGTGTGTCGAATGAGCCAACCTATCTCGAGAAAATGATAATACCTGTCAAGAGTATATTGAATTTGAACAAACAAAGGCGTCTTTTTTCCCATTTTCGTGCTAGTGAGTAAATTAATCGTAATAGTTATTATTAACAAAATTTTCGACAGTTGGTGTCGGTCCACGCAAGCGAATGAGTAATGAGATCAACGGAGAATATTGTCTTACATTTAATGTTTGTTTGTTAAGCAATAATGGAGCCCTCTGCTTACCGTCATTAGTTGAAGGATAATATAAACTTGTGGTGATAATCCCAGTTAAACTTTTGCTAATTAATTACTCGTTTGACTAATAATGGTCGGTTGTCTTTCATGTAGAAATCCATTTAACAAATTTTGGGATATGATGAATACGTAATGGTGACCGATGATGGTTAATTTTTCTCCTCGATGACACTGACAACGTTGCATTGGCAATGAAAATATAACAGCCGCGAATTTAGCCTTTTATGATGATAGTGATTCTAAATAAAATTTATAAGTTAGTTTGATCAACTTAAAGCTCAAACAAATCAAACTACGGATCGAATATCAGTAAAAGAAATATGTCCAATATGGAATAAATCGTTAGCCAGTTGCCTCAGTGCTGAACAGCCAATCTAAAGAGATTACAACATGAGGCAGGAAATCCTAGCATTACTGTCGATTTTTACACCGCTACCTGAAATGCGCCCTGATAACACTTTCCAAAGCAGAAGCCATTGGAAGGTTAGGAACAAAGAAGCGGCCGTAGTTAGTTAGTTTGTAAGCATACATCTTCATCACAACCCTCGGCCTTCTCTTCTCGTATCGTCTCCAATCTAGGTGAAAGAGAAGGTTTATGCGGGCGCATGATTGGAGGTGGTGCAACCTCCGTCGCAAAACCCACTTTCAAATTCCTTGCACCCATTTGCATGTGAAAATGAAACGTTCTGGCAGCTGCAGGCAATGTGTTCTTGACATCAAACCTCGCTCGAGCTGCAGTGGAGATTGCTCGCCTCATCTTCTAATCCTGGTTCAAGAAGCTTGCGAATGAATGAAGAACGCAGAGTCGGTTATCTATCTATGCTCTCTTCCTCCAAAGGCCTGAAAGAAGAGAGATGGGGAAAGTCGTGAGAATTATCAGCGGGAAATCAACCTTGAGGATGAGAGACATGAATGATAGATTTCGTGTTTTATACACGACAAGATGCAGAAATTTAGGCAAACCTTAAAATAGCAAACACTTGTGAGAAGACCTGGATGGCATGGAAAATTACTCTTTACAGCTAGAACGTGCCACATATAGATATCAGCTTTCAGGTCCTGATGGACTAAGTCAAACTGGACAGCAAATAACAGCAATACACAAACCCCGAAAAAAAGATGGCCAGTTATTTTTCCACCCCAGAACCTGTAGGCATCATTGCCCAATCCATGCAAGCATGATGGACCCAGGATCATTGAAACCCCGAGTAAACCAGAAAATCTATAAAGGGAAGGCTCGGTATAAAACTATAATGAAGGTGAAACCATAACCATTGGGCAATGGCTCACGTTGTTTTGTCCATCATACTTCATAGACCTATTTAAAAAATAAAGAACAAGACACTAAGAGAACACAAGGAAGATCAGCACTATTGGACAAACTAGACCACTCGTGCCTGTAAGATCATAGCACCTTAGCATATTATTGAGTATATTTCTTGAACTTAGCATTCATAAACTTGCTTATGCACATCTTGAAGAACCCAAATAGAACGCTATCCTCATTCCATGTAAAACGAAGTAGTAGCAATGAACAGAGGTCAGTGTTTTAACTTGAAATTGCAGGAGACCATGAACTCTATTTCAGAACCACGCCACATAATGTCTGTACTTAGCGTCATCGAATGTTAGAAAATGCGATGCACTACAAGATTCCACTTAAAGAACAGAGAAGCTAAGTCATCCAATACTAAGAAATATACAGGTCAAGCAGGTTGAAATAGATATAAAAAGCTAGCAGCGCTCTCATCAAGTGAACAAACCTGGAGTTCAGAGTTGAGACTCTAATAAACAGCAGAATGAGGACAACAGATCATCTGAAGAAACGAAAATGTTGTCCGTCCGTCCATCCATCCGGCATTGCTGGAAATTCTTCAGATGATCCCCACTATACGTCCCCAAAATAACTTAAAAGGCCTTTAGAAATAACTCAGCGATACATAAACCCTTGTGTATTGAACAAGCAGAGTACTTTTAAGCCAACACTCCATATATCGGACATGATTCAGCATACCAGATACAGTCCTTTGTAACCTCCAATAAGATGCAGAATTGCTACACCACCGAGGCAGCTTAAACTCAATCCTCACCACCAAGACGAGTATCTCGAAATTTACAGGAATCTTGACCCTGTGCCAATGCGACTCCACACCCAATCCATCTTATTCCCAAGAAAACAGCGACAAAAACACGAACCCCAATCGAAATATATTCTCTCACGTCTAACCAACCATGATAAACAAGCAAGGAACCAACCAGCATCACAGTCTCTTCTACACCATGAGCAAGCGAGATCATCTGCAAACAATTTAACACAATAATTACCCATTCTCAGAGATTTGCCTCAACACTCAACACAACTGGTCTCTCCTTCATCACATTCAGAGAGTAGCCTTTGTTAAAGATACTAAACCCACGTTCATAGAGTATCCTTCGTTAGAGATTTGCCTCATGTTTCTACATGATATCACAGTCAGACACACATGCTCCACGTCATCCAATTATTAGCCTACACTTCAAACCCAAAAAAAGCATTCACATGAGAGGGCATGTTAGAGATACTAAACCAGATAGAAATTTAAATAAAGTCTGCAACAATACCTCATGTTTATGCTGAAGCCAAGACATTCCCGTGAGGGACATGTTAGAGATATTAAATCCACGTCGAAATTTGGATAAAACCTACAATAATATAAATCATGGACCTGTTTTCGTATCGTCAACTAATTCTAGCAATGAACCGCATCTTCTACACTCTTCAGCCGCCTTCACCGTCAATTTCCCCTGAAACCCTAGCGATCTCGGCGACATTGATCATCCAGCACCGTACTCCCCCTATCCTACCATCTTCCTTTCCCTCTCCGGCTCCTTCGCCGCCCTCGTCGCCGACGGCGCCACCCCGCGGCGAGTGTGCGACGATTAGGGTTTTGTTTTTTGAGTAAGAATGGAGGGTTTCATTTGTCGCTTTGCGGGTTAATGTTTAATTATCATATCGTAATCACTAACCGGTTCTTTTGTGAGCAATCAATACGGTAACATATTGTGTAACTTGACCAACTATGTGAGTATAAATTGATAAGTATACTCATGTGTTTATTTATTTGTAAATAAGCGTGCACTAGTGCGACAAAGATGAGAGTTTAATATTGTATATGTTTAATCCTTTTACACGCATGTATGTTTAAATAAATCGTTCATTATCGATACAAATTACGGATAGTTATTTTTTTTAAACTCTTGATATTCAGATTATAAATCTTAGATTTTTGATGATTTTAGATGTTGACGATGACTGCATCTTTCTCTTCGACGAGGAATTGACTCCACTGCCATCTTCATCCTTGCAGGGAAAGGAGAAAGCAGTGTCCTCAACAATGAAGAACATCACGAGAAGAACAAACGATGATAAGAGGAAACGAGAAAAGGGCTATGATAATGCATATTGTGTAGACGATGATGGTATAGATTAGAGTACTTATGTTCAAAATGCAGAATAATCTCAACTTCAATGACATGTTCTTTATAGCATCTCATAACATTTTTCAAGCCATACAACATAAATTAATGTTTGATTGCATATTTGTTAATGTGAGATCGCCATTTTTATACAAGTTGTTTACTATCAATTTAGATGGTAAATATGAACCTTTTGTAAAATTATATTTCCTTGTGTTTTCAGAAACTATAGATCATCGCATATACTTCTTCGACGAGGAGAAGGAGAAAGCAACTTCATCCAAGACGATGAAGATCAGTGTTAAAGGTGTTGAAAAGAAACGAGAAATAAGAGAACATAAAGCCCACGATGACGAGGACTATGATGATACGTCGTTCGTCCCACCTCATGTATATTTGCAACAACAGGGAGCAAGAGAGCTCTTTGTTACTCGTGTAGGGAGGCCTAGAAAAGGGTAAGAGATGATCAGGAAAAGATATAAAATCTTCAAGGCAATTGGGTACATTGATTAATTACCAGGAGATTGATGGGTATATATGCTCCATGTATGGTTTTCTCTCATGTAGGCTGTAAATGATGATTATTGTTCTCATGCATAGCCAATATCATTTTGTCCTTTTTGGGTTACTTTTTTTTTTCTTTTTTTTTCTTTTTTTGATAATCGAGAAGTTACATAGCAAGGATCCGCAATGGGATCAAGTTACATCACATCCAGGAACAAACCCAGATCATAAATTACATTGAAAACAAAAAGCAACATGAATACAGGAAGCTAACGCAACAATCAGGAAAAACTCCAAGCTGCATCAAGAAAGAACGCCATTTCTTCATCAGTTTAGCCCCTATTCAGTAAATATCAAGTATTAACAGTTTCCGGCCATGAGTTCCTTTCCTTACCCTTAGCACATCAAGGCTCCTGCCAATCCTTACCAATGCACTAAAGAATTGGCATCAATAGGTAAATCCAACCACCAAACCTTAATCCAAAACCAAAGTTGTAAAAGAATTAACTTAAATGAGTTCACTTCATCTCTATTTTTTTTCATCAAATACGATTTCATTTTGTTCATCCCAAACCGTTTAAATTATCATAAAAAAATAAGGATATTCATATTTTTCGCTTGTCTTCTGCCATGGGATATTGGACCAGACCTCGAAAAAGTCCTTCAAGGTGCCCGACATAACCACTTCAGTACCCCACCAAGTCAAGCACTCGCCCCAAATCTTCCAAACCGGAGGACAAAACATCAACAAATGATCAATTTTCTCACTACTCGACTGACAAAGCGGACAAACATCTTCATTAGCAGAGAGTACACCTTTTCTAGCAAGCAGGTTTGGAGTTGATATTCTTCCAAGTAGCGGTAGCCAAGCATAGATCTCCACTTTTGGCGGCACAAGACCACACCATACTCCGCGAATAGTCTCCACCGTTCGCACCATGTTGAGTTTCTGAAGTTCCATACAAAACGATCTCGTGCTGTAAACACCATTTGGGCTGAACTTCCATAGGAGTTTATCACACCGATACACCTGCAGTGACGTACCCGCCAACAACTGCTTCAAATATTCATGAAGTTCCTTCTCCCATTCAGATTAACTCCTCCGCCAGATGAAATTCCAAATCCATGTCCCGTCGTCCCAAAAAAGTTGACTGATGGTTCTCACATCTTGTCCATTTTTTACTCATTCAGTCCCAAAAAAAATTAATATACATTATAAGTATGAAATATAAGTTTTGTTTTCATATCAAATCACGATTGATCGTCTCGCAACATGTATTAGGTTGAAGCATATAACTTACACAACAATTAATGTTTCACGATAACTTTATAAAAAATTACGTTTAATCGTCGTTGTACGCGTGTCAAATTTTATATCGACGTTTGTACAAAATCAATCTGTTTCATGTTTTTGAAATAGAGATAAAGTACAATTTTTGCATATACTTTACAATCCTTTATCAAGTTCAATTGCCTAAAAGAAAATGACATTCCATCCTTAAAATTCGCTTTTTAAAAAAATCATTGCTAAACTACTTGTTATCACACGATTCCAATTTGTTTTATTATCCAAATTCCTCACTTGACGCTTTCTATATGGAGAAATTGTGTCATGTTATCACAACATTTAGTATCTACAATATTAAAAAACACATAAGAGTCATGAAAACATCTGAAAACAATCTTTGATCTGTTTATGATCACTGTAATATTGTGTATGTTTCATCATCAAAACTCCCATCTACAGCAAGATCCAATGAGTGACATGATATAGGATTATAGGGAGTGTTGTCATGTTCGGGCTTGGCCCGGCCCAGTAGCTCTCGGACGGGCTTTTCAAAGCCTGGTCCAAGGACACGGGCCGGATCGGATATTGATTTAGGACACATATTGTCCGGCCCGGTCCGATCCGCCCCGACGGACGGACGGGCCGGCGGACGCCCGGGAAAAGTATAAAAAAAATGAAAGATATAGCAAAAAACGTTGACGTTTTTCAGAAAACGTTGACGTTTTTCATGTGTTAATTTGGTTTTTTGATCCGGTGTTAATGTACTCAAAGTTTTTGACAAAGCGTTGACGTTTTTCATAAAACCGATGACGATTTTATAAACCGTTGACGTTTTTCAGAAAACGTCAACCTTTTTTTGTGAAAATGAAAAGCTCTGCTCTCAGTTTTTCTTTTTTTTTTGTCCAAAACCGTTGACGGTTTTAAGGAACCGGTCACGGTTTTCGGGTTTGTAGGCAAAAAACAAAACGTGCTTCATAGAGTATCAAAACCTTCCACATGCGTTTAACCATATACATTGATACTTGACATAACCCTTAAACC
>JAOVYX010014825.1:0-30492 GCA_035668315.1 Drosera spatulata | reverse complement strand
ATCAACAACAACATCAAGCAACGATCATCAACAACATCATTATTCAATCATTCCCGTCATTTTCACGATCACCATCATCACGACGCTGTGAGACCGAAGGCAGCTGCGGGTCGGGAAAAGGATCAACATCGGCAGGTTGTTTATAGGACGCCAACGGATCCGTCTGTGTGATCGTGTGTATTAAGGATCATCGATAATCAAGGTAACCTCACTCGTCCGATACACCTCTTTTATTCATTCACACGATTCAAACACGTCCGTGGATGCTTTGGAACGTGTTTATGTTATGTTTGATGTGTATATGATGGTTTGGTTGCGTTAAAATGCGAATTGAGGAGTCCGGGGATAGGACAGAGAAGTTCCTTCAGGTTCTGGCCGGAGATTTGTCGCGCCCGCGACGGAAGAAAAATAGGAATTTTCCTGTACAGCGGCGTCGCGCCTGTGACGGGGGAGTGTCGCGCCCACGACGGGGGAGGATCGCGCCCGTGACGGCCCTGGCTGTGTCGTGGTCGCGACACGTCGCGGCCGCGATATGCCTGGTCGCACCCGCGACGGCCTTCTGGCCAGGGAAAATATGTTTTCGTGCCACAAATCTTAAACTTAAATGCGTATTTGAGATATATAACACATACGTATGAAAATATATCATCAAACGTGCATAAATGATCACGTTTGACATGTGGTGGGATATTTAGGGTTGAAATGAATTAGAATGTACCCTTATAATGTATATACTCTCATGGCAAATAAATGAAAGCGTCCTCTAAATGATTAATAAAAAGGGAACGGGGGATGTGGAGCATAGTTACACTATCCTTGTGAACTAATGAAAAGCAAACGAATAAGAAATATCGCCTCCTTGAACTGATAAGGACGGTATTGACATCCCTTGTGGATCATTGGTCATTTTCTTGAATTTATTGAGAAAGTCGAACATGATGTCGCTTCTTCGATCCATTGCGATCATCTGTTTCTTTGAATTGCCTTGATGACTTGGGTTTGAGTCATTGCACTCCTGTATTATCCTTTGAGTCAACGTCACGGGTGTGAACTAGCTAGAGAGCGATGGACATCCCCCATCCTCTTTGCATGCATGCAGCGGCTTCTACGCCGTTGTGACGGGGCCATGGGTTGCTCTCTGCAGGGAGGCCTAAATTATCTCAATGTAGGCAAACGACACCTCATTGAATGCGCACAAGAGGTGCAGGACAACGCACAGGATAGGCAGGTGCGAAAATAAAATCTATTGGGTAACTCGACTGACGATTGACACTTTATCTTAACTCTGTATTCCGAGTCGGTCATATCCTTGGAGTCGTCGTTACTTTTGAGTCGAGTCATGAACCCTAATTATTTACAAAAGAAAGGAATGACTCTTAAAAGCGATACAAAGTCATGTAAAGAAATGAGAAACGATATTGTGTGATATGACGCCCATATTTTCTTATATATATAAAAATGTTTTAGGGACTTTCGACGGTCGCGATACCCGTTAACGGAAGTTCCTTATGATTGGGATTCATACACCTGAGGTTGCTGAGCTTCATTAGCTCACGATTATATTTTTCAATTACAGATATACCCCAGTAACACCTGAAGGCTAGAGGTTGCTTGTATATAGATGAATCCATGTACTTTGGATGTAATGGCAGATCAGATATGTCTATATCGTTTAAATGTAATAAACGATCTGCATAACTTCCGCTTAAACGTTGTAACTAAACAGGTATTTAATTACTGTTTATAATTCTTTGATTTCTATATCCTAAAATCCATTCGGTTTGTTTAGCCTTATCACGGATCGAATCCGTAATTACATAATGTTCACGTGTCTTCCAGCGCGAAAAGTTGGGGCGTTACAATGATACTCTTTATGAGTACCTGTTCTGTTTATGCACTTTCACTTTCTGGAAGTTCAATCCAACAGCTGTGATTGAATAGAACTCTGGGTTACAGGCCGGTAACCTCCGTGCCCCATTTCTCACCGTAAGAATTCTGAATATTCCAAAAGGGTTTATTGGTCCTTTTGTCAACCCCTGGCCTGATGATTTCCACCACATGATAGGCATTTCATGTCTCATCTTCGGTCCTGTATATATCTCCTCTTTTCCTATCCACATCTTTAAGAAGAAGTAGCAAGAGAATACGCCGATGACATCGTTAATGTTTTCACTTCTTTTGTTCGTCATTCCAATGAATCTGATTTTTTCAAATTTGAAAAATTTTACTTTTGATCGTGCCTGATTTTTTTTGAATTCGGAAGTTATATTTCTTTTTCATATCAATGGGCTTCTCGTTTAAGTGTCTTCAATCAGAGATGATTTGACAATGACTTCGACATGTAAATTTATTTCAAATCTTTAAATTCGAGTACTCACATTAAAATATAAAACATAGAGAATATTCTATAAAACGAAAAACAAGTGTTGTGTGAAATAAAATAAAAATAAAAACGTAGAAGAAGTGAATCGGGATGCATAAAAACAATAGAATTTATAGTATGAGGAAGAAAAAAGTAGTCAAACCTAGCTTACTACTGTAACAAAATGTATTTTGAAATTCAATTTCTTATGTTATAAATCATTATTAAAAGTAAAAAAGAAAAATCATGATTTTAAGGTAAAATTTATGAGGCGAGTGCCCTTCATGTTTTACGATGAGATAATTGTATAACATTGGTGCAACTGCCTAGTCCACTACGGAGTTTTAGAAGAGTACTTAATGGATACATAGGAAATGATCGAGGTGTGGAAATACTGACCAATGTATAATACATGTGGAGTGCGATGATTTTGATTCATTTATGGGGTAAATTTAAACGTTGAAAATGTTGATATAATACACATATATCCAATTTGGCTAGTTTGAATTGGATACTCAACCTAAAATTAAAATTTAACATTGTCAAAAGATGATGTCAATTGGAATATGACATAATTTAACATCGATTTTTTGTTTACATAACGGTGCCGACCAGGTATGACGATAAAGTACTATTTCACTGCATTCATTTGTATATGGATATATTCAAAACACTTTTCTTTGATTTTTCAAATTTTTGGTTCACTATACTTATTGTGTATTGATGTGACAGTCGCGGAATGTCATAGACACAGTGACTACTTGGGATGTTGGAGTGTTCACCATCTTTACACGTATAGAGACAGAGCTCATACTGCTACTTACGTACGTACATCCAGGGCAATGATTGATAAAATCACCACAAAAACGTTACTCCTTCCGTCCCATGTACATGAATGTTCAATTTTATATGTAATGATTATATTATTGTTAAAAATATATATAAAAAAAAATAAAACAAATAATAATAATGAGATAAAATAATATGATATAAAATAAAAATTAATAATGTTTTATTATTTTTAATGATTAAAATTTTCAAATATCAATATCTTATAATTTATTAGAAACAATTAAAAAATATTATATTTTTTATGAGATAAATAAAATAAAATAATATCATTTGTATAGCTATCAACTAGTCATTTATTATGATATCAGTTGACCCGAGCTTTAGAATTAGAGCTTTGAATAGAGTTTCTATCCTATATTTTAGGAGATGTACCTGCGAATTTCAATCGTCGACGATGGGTACCGGTGACTGATATGATGAAATCGACACCTGTGAAGAAGGCACACTTAAAGATCGATGATGTTATTATTAGTTCCTATGGCCAGTGGATTTCTACATTGTTCCATCATTATAAATTCATAATACAAATAAATGAGGTTTTTTTGGTGGTCATCCATATATTCATTTTCTATTGAATGATTTTTTTTTTATTGATTTCACAATAAATTGATTAATATCATTAAAAGTTTCATTATCAAACATATGAATGATCAAATAACTATGTGAAAATTTAGAGTAACAATATTACATATTTTTTATTTGATCGAGTTCTTTTTGATTGATTCTTTGAAACAGACACCGTTTGGTTCTTTGAAAGAAGGAATTGCCGCCACCGTTTATTACAATAGCTAAGAGAGATCGTCGTCGAGGGTTTTGATGAGGATGAGCTCTGACGATGAATCACCAACGCTGTAGAAATCAAAGTTTTTTTTTTCTTTTTTCTTTTGTAGTTAACAAGTCCCCAATCTCATTTAGATACAATGATACTACATAATTTTATCATTCAATTTGTTAGGCAATTTCATAAAAATCGTTATTTTTATGATCTTGTTTAATTGCTACCACATTTAGGGTAACTGACTATTGAGTATGAGCTAAATAACTATTTTTACTTCATCTGATAAAAATGGCTCAAATGTTTTTGAATAGTTCACAATGTTAGTATAACTATAATTCATTATATTCAAACATTAACCACAAGCTGACCATTCCTGTCGATATAACAAAAAGAGACGTATCAAATGAATTTTATTTACTTTTAGAACAAATTCTAAAAGTAATCCAATTTGCCCAAATTTCTTAGTCTTGTACTATCACATGGGCAATGTGTTGAGTATTGAGTTTTCTAAATATAACAATATGCAAGGAAAATGAAATGACAATGTATATTAAAGAGATTAATGTATACGGAAAAAGAAAGGTAATGCAGCATTAGTTAACAAAATGCAACGGTCTCTTTTTTAATCATTGGATCTACTGAATGTGAAATTATCTTGATTTTTTTTTCTTTTTGTTATTTGATCCAATGATTAAAAAGGAGGCGGCAGTAGTTTGTTTACTAATATTACGTTAGCCTCTTTTTTTCGTAATGTATAACCATAAATGTAGGATGTTGTAATTAATATACCAAAGAAAACCAAATGTAAGAGTACTAAACTTGATATCAAAGAAATTCAAATTTTGATTGCAATAAATCTAAATCTAGCTTTGTATATTTATAATAGAAGAGTTGGATTGCAAGAAAGCCAAGTAGAACATATGAGTATGAAAGATTTGGTGAATTGTTCCTCTATAGTGATAATATTTTTTTAAAAATAAGATTGAATCCAAATCCCTAAAAAATAGTTGTTTTGTGACTGTTGATGGGGTATTTTTGTTCCGCTAACGATATTTTAGTAACCGTTGTCGTATTATTAATTCTCATTGTCTTTTTTTCAAAAACTGTTAACAATATTTTAGTAACCGTTTATGATAAGAAAAACATGAGACCAAGTTTTTTTCCCTTTTAAAACCCTCACCATACTCCCATCGAATGTCAACAGTTTCGGAAAAAGTTTAAAAATTTATGAAATCGTTGACGATTTCTGTAATTTATCTTAACAAATCTATTTTTTAAATTGTAAAATGTAAGGACTAGAGTCGAGCTGGGGCCAACCCTTCGACTCTTTGAATAAAGACCTGGGCTAGTGCCGGATCTCAATCCTAATGCCAAATATTATCAGTCACACACCAACAAAAATAACAATAATCATGTTTCCAATCTCGAACTCTACAACAACTTCGCCTCTTTCAATGCGGTCCGAAAATCGTCATCACTATTCCACGACGGGACCCGAGTGAATATAAAACAGAGACAGGTATAATTCAAGCAACATAATATTCTTCGCTTTTGTAGATTATAGGAACATATAGGAACAAAACAGACATCATGAGGTAAAAGTTTCATCACTATCTAGATTATTATGAAAACCGAAGACAGTCCTCGACGGTTTATTATCACAACGGTTTTTATCTTAAAATAATCCTCTATTTTTTGCATCAGTTTATGCTCCCGATCATGCAAGAGTAAATTAAAAACAGCCCCTGCAAGTCATTAAAGTAGAAGATGGATTAGAACTTCAATTGCCAAACCCGACCTTATAACAACAAGTCAAGATACATTCCAATAGCTATAAAACTTAGCACCGCATTCTCTTGTTCAAAAGTTGTTTCCTACATAAATTAACAAGATGTGAAAAATCCTATCTCGATATATCATGTATCGCAGCCCAAAAACGTAACAAATACGGCCACTGCAACATGGGCTTTGATTTTCATTGGCCCAAAAAATGCAGGGGAAGTTTCGAGAGAGATGGAGAAAGGCTTTGATTATTCAACATCGCCGTTTGTTCTCCACTTTGACTTTGCCGTGTTCCTTTCTCGGGTCGTCGTCGCGTTGATATCCACTCCACCTTCGCCACTCGGACGTTCAACCACGCGCTCTTGGTGGGATATGTTCATTTCCTGGAGAATATTTATGTGATAATTTAAAATTTTTGTGATTTTTTTTATACAGAATCCAAGATTTCATGTTAATGACTTTTTATATCATTTGAATGGATAGAATAGAACCTACATTCATTATTTTTGATTGTTTTTTTTGGAAGTTTTCATTAGTTTTTATTTATTAATCCAACTAAGTGTTTTTCAAAATTAAAGCATATAATTTGGACCAAACAATTTTAAATCATCAAGTAACCATAATTATATTAAATTATCGAATTTAAATTAATATTTGATGATAAATATATTTATAATAATGCTTGATTGTCGAGGTTAAACATGAATTTTGATAATTACTTTTTTCGGCTTATAATTTTATAAGGATATGCATTTTAAAATTTAGTTTATGACAATCAAAAATCATTTTTTACAAAATTGATTTAAACTATTTATATTTTTAAAAATTAATTTAAAACATTAATAAAAAAATATTATAAATTTTAATATTAGATAAAAAATTATTTTTTCTGACATCATAGGAAATGCAAGATCTCATTTAAGGTCCTCCGAAAAACTTCATTAGCATTGATTGCTATCAAATCTTACTTTACATCAAACAAACATCCACCCAAATTGATTCCGTTACGTTACACCAAAGCTAAAAAACCCCATCCGTAACAGTCATCCACTCCTCCCCACACAGCGCGTCGTCACCCACCTTCCCCTCTCCCACTTCAACAAAACCGAAACACTAAATCAAAAATCAAAAACCAAAACAAAATCTCTCCATTTCTCCACAACCACCGCCGCCGATGATGGCGGACGCCGCCGCAACCCTGGCCGAGATCCCGTTCGACCCGGAACACGACTTGTCCTTCGACTTTTCCCTCGACTCCTTCGACTTCTCCCTCGACGACATCCACTTCATCGATAACGTCCTCCTCGACAACCCCGTCGTCGATGATCCCTCCCTCGATCGTCACAATCACCACGATTATCACGATCACGGTTACGACCACGATGAGGGTCCTTTAATAGATTTGGAGTCCCTGATTGGAAACGCAGAGTCCGATGTGGTTAGGGTTTCGGAGACCGATGACTTAATCGTTGGATCCGGAGATCAAATTAGGGTTTCCGGGTCGTCGGTGGTGACGTCTCCGGATTCGGATTTGGAAAAGGTTTTGGTTGAGCAGGAGTCGTCTCATGGGTCCGGTGGCGGAGACGGCGATGACTCTGGGGGTTTTCAGGGTACGAACTCGAATTCGAATTCGACGACACGATCGGGGACTATTGATCATGATGTGTCGAGCGCGTTCTGTTTTGAGGAGAAGGTCGTGGAGAATTATGGGGTTGAAGGGAAGAAGATGGAGCCGAAGAGAAAGAAGGAGGCCATTGAGGAGGATGAGATGGAGGAGAATGATGTGTCTAGGGTTAGTAAGTTGAGGAAATCGGGTGTCGTTGACGAGGAGGACGAGAGGAGGAAGGCGAGGTTGATGAGGAATCGCGAGAGTGCGCAGCTATCAAGGCAGAGGAAGAAGCAGTACGTGGAGGAGTTGGAGGATAAGGTGAGGTCGATGCACGCCACGATCACTGATCTGAATAGTAGGATCTCGTTTATGATGGCCGAGAACGCTACTTTGAGGCAGCAGTTGACCGGTGGAGCTGGGGTTTGCATGGCTCCTCCGATGCCTGCTCCTCATCCTGGGATGTACCCCATGGCGCCTGTGGGGTATCCGTGGATGCCCTGTCCTCCTTATGTGGTTAAGTCGCAGGGGAGTCAGGTGCCTTTGGTGCCTATTCCTAGGTTGAAGCCTCAGCAGCCGGTTCCTGCCCCTAAGGTGAATAAGAAGTCAGAGGGGAAGAAGAGTGAGGGGAAGACCAAGAAGGTCGCTAGCATTAGTCTTCTCGGCTTCTTTTTCTTCATGATGCTGTTTGGCGGATTGGTACCGATGATCAATGTCAAGTATGGAGGGGTTGGATCGGAGCCGGGTCTTATTGGTGGTAGGTTTGATGATGGCCACGCGGGAAAGATTCTGAGGTTCGAGAGTCATGTGAATGGGACACAGGGCGGTTCTGGTGGGAAATATGATCATGTTAATGGACATTGTGTGGGGATGAATTGTCGTAGACTAGCTGGCACGGATATGGAGCCGAATAAGGAGCATCTGAAGTCTGGCTCTGTGGACAATGCTAGCGAGCCTCTTGTTGCATCCTTGTATGTGCCGAGAAATGATAAGCTTGTGAAGATTGATGGAAATTTGATCATTCATTCCATTATGGCCACGGAGAAAGCCGCCACTGAAGGGAAGAAGATTGGTGAAGGGACTAGTCTAGCGCTTGCCAGAAATTATGGCGCTCCTTATCCTATTCCTGGAGTTGGAAGGAATAATGTCAGGCATTCTCAGATGGAAAGGGATGGGAGTGGGCACCATATGGCTCTCGGCTCTGGGTCTACTGATGACCTGAGGTCAGCTCCATCTGATGGTAAACTGCAACAATGGTTCCGTGAAGGCCTCGCAGGTAAATCACTTCCCGTGGTCATATATAGTTTGGTTCTTGCTATTTGGATTGACAATGAAAATAAAAGGTTCCTTTCTTAATCAAGGACCTGGGTGGTCATATATAGTTTGCTGCTGTGTTATTGAGCTTTAGATTTCTATTTCATGAGCTTGTGTTGTAGCTAGACCGATCATTGTTAGATGTATGGTCGGAATACTTGTCAATGAAAAAAAAAAATCCCTTTTCCAGTGCTAGATTGTCAAATGTATAGTGTTCCCTATAGATTCAAAACCTAGCTCTTAAGTGGAAGCTTTAGTTTTAGAGCAACCAAAAGTGTCTCATGCCGGAACGCCGCAATGAAGCACCTGTTCCATCGCATATTGCATCCCTTGGAGCTTATGCGAGTGTTTCAGGTGGTTTTAGTGACACTGGTTCAGTGTGGCTAAGCATCTCTGTATATAGTTATGTGATCACGTGAGTTTGCATCTAGTTCATACTTCTCCTTTTGTTTACAGGGCCTATGCTGAGTTCTGGCATGTGCACCGAAGTATTCCAGTTTGACGTCTCACCAGCCCCGGGAGCAATAGTGCCAGCTGCAGCTGCAGCTAATAGCACCACAACCACACGACAAAATCTTCAAAATTCTACTAGGGTTAACAAGACCCGGAATAGGAGGATCCTTAGTGGAAATTCCATGCCCCTCAATGGCCGGACCCTAAATGTTTCTCAAGAGCACGTCATACCTTCTCCACAAACAGATAGACTTCCTGGAAAAGAATCGCGTTCTTCGATCATTGTCAACGTGCTTGTCGATCCCAGGGAGGCTGGCGATGGTGATGGTGAGGGCATTATGGGAACAAAGGCCTTATCTAGGATTTTTGTTGTTGTGCTCATCGACAGTGTCAAGTATGTTACTTATTCATGCATGCTTCCGCGAGTTGGGTCTGGCCCTCAGCTAGTGACCGCCTAAAGATGTTCCGCCGAGAAGCCCTATTAGCTTACCTAGTTTGGAGGTCTTGGAAAACAAGTTTTGTGCATATTTTGATCCTTAGATGATAACTGAGCCTTTATAGCATCTAATATAAACACCCTTCTAGAAGTATTGTTGTCGAATCCTAATGGTATCTCCGTCCCAATTTCAGATAGACCTCTTTACTTCAACATGTGTCCTATAATTACAATGAATGAAAGAACTGTTTGGGTGTGTTTCTTGCCAAGTCTTCTTATGCGGTCCACGGTTGGTAGATTGTTTACAGGAATTATCAGTCATCCAGTTAATGCCTGTTGCGGTTATATACATGAGCATCAGGATTCTCATGTTTACTGGAAAATGATAGGGCTCTTGCATAACGAGGATATGATGCAGTTTTGAAGATGCAGGAGACTGCAATTCCCAAAGGTTTGCAACGTTGTTTGAAGTCATGTTCCATTGATGAAAGCACTTCGACCTCATGAACTAAGAATCTGAGATGTAGTGTTACAAGCTCTACATCACCAATCAGCCTCAACAGTTGACAATCCAAACTACTGTTGATCTGCATTTCCTGTACAAACAATCTTCTTCGCATTGCCGTTCACAAAAACACATTATGTTATAACTTATAACACCTCTTAATGCTCATAATCACATTGACGAGAATTTCATTCCGCAACAGCCGATAAGGCGGCAGGAATCATGTCTCTAAGTGTGGAAGGAATCAACAATTGACTGTAGGGTCTTCTGGTGCGTCGGCCATTGTTTGTCGTTCGCACTGGCGATGAACAAAACCACCGTGTTCCCCTTAGCGGTTGCTTTCGCAAGGTTGTGTGTTCCAGTCAGAGCATATGGAGTCCCGAGTACATACTTGTAATACTGAAGAAGGGACAAAGGACACAAAGGAGAAATGGTAAAAGATCTCATCGCATAGATCAGTTTCAAAGAAGGGACAAAGGACAAAGGAATACAAGAGTCATACCGTCTGATCACCGATTTTTTCAACAGAAGTCTCGAGCAATTCATCAGGATCAAAAGTGTTTCCGGTGACAAAAGGGCCGAGGGAAGCGATCACTTTCTCAGGGCTCCCTATGTCTTCAATAGAGGCATTCGGTTTATTCGTGAGTCTTATCAAGGGAGAAGCCACGACCTGGACTTTCCCTTGCTTTTCGTCCTCGAACTTAACCTCCACCCAAGGCTCTGCGCACTTCGGCTGGCAGTAGTTCCCTGAAAGTATGTTGGCTACGCGCAGCTGCTTCCATGTCGGCGGAAGCATGAACTCATAAGGTTCTACATTCCCTGAAATTTAAACCGATAACCAAATTTTCAGCATACATCCATATGAAATGAACCACGACATAATACCGAGTCCTGCACTTTAAGAGGACTCCTTAGTCCTTACTGTGAAATCTGAACACGATTTTCTCTTATATGTATAAGTACCTAACTCCTGAATAACCAAGTATAAGGTGATCCTAAACCAAGTTCAAAGATGTTTGTTCAATTCTAGACACTTATTTTCGTCCAACTGGATGTGGTAACTATTCTCAAAATGTTCCCTTTGAAAAAATGCTTCTTTTTTATTTAAAGTTCGATAGCATAAACTATACCGACATTGGTCGAATGAACTCTTATATCATATTTATTAAATTATTTGATTCTAAGTCAAAGTCAATTGATAATTAATAAAATAAACTAAAATCCATATATATATATATTTGTAATATTTTTATAGTATCGATACGAGGATAAGAGTTACTATTCTCAACGCATTGTTAATGTGAGAAACCATTGACGATTGGGAAACCGACTTTGTCAAAAGTACGAACATTATGGATCTTAATATATGCATTTCCTCATCATTGTGATCAACCAAATCGGCACTATACGCTTACCCATTTGAAATCATTCCTATAAATCAAATACCAATATGCAACAAAACATCAAACCGACCTGCACGAAGAGCCGGAGTATCCTTCGCCGTAGCCTTGAAGACGACGAAGGAAGGGTCCGACGGCGACGGAGGAAGATAAGAACCCACGTCGATATCTCTCGCCTGTGCTGGAGTACTCATCTTGTCATTGGCTATGGAGATGAATGGGACTATCAGGGATAGTCCTCCTGCTTCGAGCAATCCTCTTCTTGATCCAGTGCAGGGGAGTGATTGGGTCTGATAATGGGAATTAGAGGAGGAGGAGGAAGATGAAGGGTGCTTCAATGGAGGGAGCTTTGAGTGTGGTGTGGTCGTCAATGGAGTTTGAGAGGTAGTGGCCATTTTTTGGTGGGAGTGCATGTGTGTGTGGATGAGGTTGAGACTGGTTGAGATTGGATGTGCCCGATTACCACCAAAATGTCATTTTTTATCGGAAGGTTTTGGATGTGCCCGATTACACCAAAATGTCATTTTTTATCGGATCCAAGGAGGAAGTTCACTTATCATTGATTTAATTTTATTTAACAAATATCAAAGTTATAATAATATATTGATGAGTTTGATTCTTATATTTGATCGTTTGACATTTTTCATAAATATCAAATTTGGGAAATCATCAACCGTTCATATTAACTGCGTAAGCTTAGTCAACCAATAAAGATCAGTCGTCCATTTGAACAATGAACGATTGGATTAAAATCAAACTCATTTCTATCCGATAAAAAAAAAACACGGATATCGTAATAATTTATCCCGTATGGATTTTTTTTCCCGGATGGAGTGGTCTTTCCAGGAAAAAGAATCACGGATGTATCAAAAAAGTCAATGGTCTTTCGGGTTTTTTTTCCCGGATGGATTGGTCCTTCCGAAAAAAAGAATCCCGGATGTAACGAAAATTTTTTGAATCTTGATCGTCAATCTCACAAATGAACGGTTAAGTAACGTTAGATGTATAATCCTTTCTAACCAACGCATGTCATGGATCATGAGCCATCTAACCAATGTTGGATGTATATTATGATTAATGTTTTGCAGCTAATTTATATAAAAACGATAATTTGATAATTTTGCAATCTTCATATGAAGAAGTGATGAATGGAGTATTTCGAGAAGGCTCAATTCCATTGATAGTAAGGATTACAGTTATATACAAGATAACCGAGGTTTTCTCTTTTAAAATTAAGCTAATCCTAAGATAAGTAACTGTTACATGGTTATGACCTAAACAGAAAATCTCAATCAAAGGAAGCTAAATATTCACCAAGATGTTCACATATATGGAAAGTCAGAAGATGATTTTGTAATATCGTGAGGCTCCCCCACAAGGTGGACGGTGGAGATCACAGACCATCTTGCTTGTTAAACGCTGATGATCTTCTTTCCCCAATGCCTTGGTGAGGATATCTGCGATTTGTTGCTTGGAAGGAACGTATGCTATGCGAAGATGGCCAGATAAGATCTTTTCACGTACCAGGTGAAAATCAATCTCAATATGTTTGCTGCGTTCGTGGAAGACGGAATGGGAGGCAATGTGTAAAGCAGCTTGATTGTAACAGTGAAGAACGGCAGGTTGTCGCGGAACGCGAAGGTCATGAAGTAAAGCTTGTAACCATGCGATTTCGCATGTGGCGGATGCCATGACACGATATTCTGCCTCAGCAGACGATCGGGAGACTGTTGCTTCTTGGTGCGCCAAGAAAGAGGGCTGTCGCCAGGAGATGTGAAGTACCCTGTGACGGAGCGAGGCGTGGTAGGACATGAAGCCCAGTCAGCATCACAGTATGCTCGTAACAGAGTTGTGCTAGCAATGGACAGAAAGATGCCGATAGCGGGAGCTGTCTTGAGGTAGCGAACAATCCTAAGTGCTGCTTGCTAGTGCGTATGATGGGGCTTGTTCATGAATTGGCTCAGTAGGATGACGGAAAAGCTGATGTCTGGCCTTGTTACGGTGAGGTAGAGAAGACGTCCTATAAGCCGGCGATAAGGAGTAGGGTCGGCAAGCTGGGGCCCTTCATCAGGTGTGAGGCGTGAGTTGGTGTCCATGGGGAAAGGACACCTCAAGTGCATATTGTCTTTAAGAGAGATGAATGCCATCTGGTGCTCGTGCCACTTCAATGCCAAGAAAGAACTTTAATGGTCCCAAGTCTTTGATGTGGAATTGAGAATGAAGATACCTCTTGAGAAGAGAGATGCTGACAGGGTCGTCACCGCTGATAAGCAAGTCGTCCACATATACAAGCATGGTAGTGAAAGAGTGGGCCTTGGCGAAGGTGAACAAAGAGTAATCAGTCTTTGATTGGATGAATCCAGCAGCGGTGAGAGCAGATGAGAGCTTTGAGAACCATTGTCGGGATGCCTGTTTGAGGCCGTACAATGATTTGTGGAGGCGACAAACCTTAAGCTCCCCCTCTTTAGCAAACCCGGGAGGAATACGCATGTAGATTTCTTCGCCGAGCTCAGCATGGGGGAACGCATTGTTCACGTCCATTTGGAATAGGGACCAACCACGGATCGCAGCAACTGCAAGGATGCATCGGACTGTTGTGAGCTTTGCGACAGGAGCGAATGTCTCGTGGTAGTCTAGTCGATGCCTTCAGTTTGAGTGAAGCCTTTGGCAACGAGTCGGGCTTTGTATCGTTCGACGGACCCATCGGACCGACGTTTGATTTTGTAAATCCATTTGCATCCGATAGGATGTTTTCCTGGAGGAAGTTTAGTGATCGTCCAAGTGCGGTTGAGTTCCAGAGCTTCGATTTCGGCCGCCATAACTTCCTTCCACTTTGGGTCGCGGTTGGCCATTGTGAAGGAAGTGGGTTCCTGCTCATTAGTGAGGGCAGATAGGAAGGCTCGATGGCCATTAGATAGGTTATCATAAAATAAGTGATGGTGAAGGGAATAGGGCTTAGGCAAGGTACGGACGGATGATGGGACATGACCGTAAAAGTATTGATTGAGGTATGCGGGAGGGTGACGATCTCGTGATGGGTATCGAGACGGTGGTGGAGAAGGGGTGATTGGGCTCGATTGAGGTCCGAGGTTCAGATCGAACGTAGTGGAGGATGGAGCCGATGTTGTAGGCGACGGGCTGGTCAATTCCAATTGCAACAGTGTTGGTGTGATGTTGGTCGGTGCATCCGAAGCGGCTACGGTGGGTTGTTCGGGCCGGCCGAGGATGGTGGTAGTATGTATTTTGTTAGGTGTGGTGTGTGATGGTACGGTGGGTATTGTGGGAGGTGGACGAGACATGTGTTTGTGTGTGACATTAGGTGCAGTGTCAGTGAAAATGTCGGAAAATTCATGAGAAATGTGAGAGGAGTCATCATCAATATGACAAGGTGGGGCAAGTGGTGTGTCTGGGTCACAGGGATTTTTATGAGTAGGGGATGAGGATGTGCGACAATATGAAAATTATGATTCATAAAATATGGGTTTGGGTTAATATACGTTATAATGTTATAATATATGTATTTGGGTTGATACAATTCGATTTTGGAAACATTCGAAATTCACAACGAAACAAATATCACTAAATTTGTCTATTTACGGACATATTTTTCGATACAATAATAGAACAAAATATGATTAAAAATAGACTGATAACAATCACACGAGGGAGCGAATTTGAAATATTCAAACTTCCTCACATCAAATTCTCTTTCCCTATACACAAGCCACACCCACCGAATTCCCCGCGCACGCTCATCGCCTCGCTCACGAATCCTGTAACCATCACCTCATCAAATCCCCTTCCCCGCATCATCCCTTGTCAGATCATTACCCTCCTCACTTCCTCTTCATCTCCCTACTTTCCATTTCCTTCTTCCTGTGCAACTCCACAAGCCAAACCCACAGCCACGTCAAACACCCCCAACACTCACCACTAGATCCATCACCACCAACAACTCACGACAAACCAAGAAGTTGGAGGCAACAAATTGCAAGGCCAAAAGGACGACGAGGTGAGGAGCTCGACAGTCGCGGTAGAAAACAGGAGGCCGTAGGCTGAATCACGAAAGCACGTCGACGAAACAAGCTGAGGTAACCTAACCCGACACCACGTCTTATCTTCGTTCATGAATCCGACGCTGTTTGTGCACCTCTGGGATCTCAGTTGTGCTGAAATGGAATCATATAAAGCGTGTTATATGCTGTATAATTGATGTATGGAGGATTTTCGTAATTGTTCGATGAAATGTCAGTGTTTCTGGCAAACCAACACCATCGTGTCGCGACCCAGCGAAATTTTCTGATTTCTGAAAATTAAGTTGTCGCGCTCGCGATCCCTGTTCAGACAAGATTTAAATATAAATGCTATTCTTAAAGCCTAATCGCATGTGATCGATGTATAAACCTTTATGTTTAAGCAGGCATATTGAATATATGTAAACTACACGATACATTAAGCTACATCACGACAGGTGCAATGTCGCGGCCGCGATTTCCCGAGTAACGATCATGCACATAATGCCTGTAAATATATACATCCTATATACAAGTATAAATATACAAACTGGTTTTATAAGCTACAATAACATCAGATAAAATCCGCATAAATACATGCCTGAGTAAGAATTAGAATGGGTTGGAATTACGCCACTGAATAATACGGTCAAAAGAAATACGAACCAATAATGAATGAACATTCCAACAAAAGTTAAACAATGTATATACATATCTTAGTTCGTCAAGTCATCTGTTATAATATCTTGAGAGTGTCTGGAACTTGAGCTCGACTCCGTCATCATTTCCTTGTGCAGAACCTGTGCGAAGAAGGTTCAACGTAACGTCCCCTCTTGAATCCATCGAATGTCATGTGAATGTCATTAAGACTGGACTCTAGTCGATTTTCTTGAGTCATCGTCACGGGTGAAATGAACTAACTAGGGAGCGTTGGACAACCCCATCCTCTTAGCATACATGCGGCGACTTCAACGTCGGACGTGACCCGGCCCCTGGTTACTCTCTACATAGAGGTCTAAATTTATCCCAACGAGGGGCGAATAGAACCCTTTGGAATCACACATTATCCACTAAAGTTTAAAACAGCGTACAATCTTGGCACGTACGTATCGAATCGACGAATTCTTGTAACCCGGTTGACGAATGACATATCTTGAAATCTGAAACTATTGGGATTTCTCGAATCATGGGCCCATAATAATAACGGACGCAAGAGACATGAATTCATACAAAACACACATACATAATATGGCACATATATTTTTTTTATTAAATATAAAACTATTCTACTGTTACTCATAGTACCTTGCAAATGTGAGACATATATTTTAGGTTACTGAGTTTCATACTCACGAGTTATATATTCACGTTAATTGTCTTATGCATTTTGGGAGATATTGTGATGAAATCTGTAGTGATTCTGGATATGTAATAAATACCATGTACTAATCATGTCGTCAAACTATGTAATTGAGGCATTACTGATGTAAAATGATTTGTAACAGCTAAACAGGTTGAATTGAAACATTACAGGTATTTTTTTTTGACTCTTGATACCTCTAAACCTGATTTGATTAACCTTATTATGAATCGGGTTCGTGACGTTATAATGTCACGTGTCTTATGACGCAGAACTCGGGACGTTACAATCTTGAAGGAGAATTTGACTCAGAGTAGGAGCATAAACATCGTTGAGACCCATGAGAAATTGTATGAGTTGTTGATTCTGTACTTGGGTGACGAACTTTTGATGCCAGCCGCAAGAACATGTAGAGAGCGGGTCATAGGTAGCTAGTTCATCCCAACATCCCTTAAAGATTGTTGTAGTACACGGCAACAAAACCATTATTCTGTTGTAGCGTAGCAATTGTGCGTTCCAGAGCAAGCACACGCGGTCCATTTGAGGGCGAAAAGCGATCGTGCACATCTTTCCATACGATAGCAGCAGAGTCTGCATAAAGGACGGACGCAGCTAAGTCCCGATGGATCGAGTTGAGAAGCCATAACAGCACCATGTTGTTCACCCAAATCCAAGCCTCATAGTTTAGGTCGCTGTTAGGCGGCCGTGTAATGGTACCGTCTACGAATCCAAGCTTGTTCTTTGCGGAAAAAGCCATCGTCATAGTGCGTCTCCATGTTGTATAGTTGTTTCCAGTAAGGAGGTGGCTTGCTAACGTCGCTCCTGGATTATCCGATGGATGTAAATAATATGGATTGGCAATGCCGTCAACAACATGTGTTACTGCTCCGACGTCGACTTTTTTGCGGAAGTTGAGGTTGATTGTGAAGTGGAATCCATTGAGGTCATCGTGAGACCTGGATCTTTTCAAGAACTTTGCTCTGATACCATATGAAGAAGTGATGAATGAAGTATTTCGAGAAGGATCAATTCCATTGATATCAAGGATTACAGTTATATACAAGATAATAGAGATTTTCTCTCCTAAAATTAAGCTAATCCTAAGGTAAGTAACCGTTACAGGATTATGACCTAAACAAAAAATCTCAATCAAAGGAAGCTAAATATTCACCAAGATATTCACATATATGGAAAGTCAGAAGATGATTTTGGAATATCCTGAGACATCATGTCATGAAAATACCGAACTTATATTACGAATAATACTTCGTGATAAATTTATGTAAAATGATAATTTGATTCTTTTTTAACCGTCGTTGTATAAAAATATCAAACTTATATTATAATTAATACTTTATAATAAATTTATATAAAATAATATTTAATTATTTTATCAAATCGATTTAAATTTACATCAACAAATCCCTGTCCAAGTGTTACAGCTATGGTGGAACCAAGACTCAAAAGAGTGTGTTTTTTTGGAAAAAAACTTAAAAGAGCACACTAATGACTGTGCATACAATTGTTAGTGCAGTCGAAAACAGGATATGGAGCTATGACTTGGCTCGCAATAGACAGTATTTGAGAGAAGTGGGAAGGAAAAGAGAGAAAGTGAGGAAAGAAAACCTAAATCGCAACGGCCATCGATTTTTCTCACCAAGATCTGTGGAGAGAAACCCAAACAACTCTCCAACAAATCAATCCAAGCGTTTCTCACCCACTGGGTCCTTACATTCACCCCCAATTCAGCTCCCAAATCCCCAATTTAAATGCCCTAGAATTTCCTGATTCTGATTGATTCGGTGAGTTTCGATTTGGGTTTCCCATTGTGTTTTTTGTTCCGATTTGGATAATTTCTGTGATTTTGTTCGATTCTGTTCTGGGGTTTCCTTGTTTTGAATGTTTGGATAGGTTTCACCCTTTAAAGGTGGGAATTTGGGTTGTGGATTGTATTCTCCAATGTGGTGTGTTTTGTGTACTTGATGGTGTTGGTCTCTTGTTTGGGGTTCTTTTGAGCTTGTTGGGTTTTCGCATTTCTACGTTGTATTGGCCAATTCAATGCCAAAAAGGGGAGTTGGGAATCGGAAATGATGTATAAGATGAACATGTAACCAGGACATATGAATGTGTATGATCACCAGGTCAAACTCGTCATCTGGGGTCGATAAGAGAAGTGATGAATGTAGTTGCCTCGATGCCTTCTCCTCGGGAATTCTCAGTGAGAGTGATGAATTCAGGAAATTTTTATCAATGCACATAGATCCATCATTGATTCGCTACTGAGAGAGAGAGTTCCAGTGGAGATCCGTCTAGAAAGAGTGTTCCTAGCATTCTCAGGATCCATGTTATGACAGAAATCTGTTTCGATATCGCTTTACTTAACAAGATAACTTTGAGAAAAAATGCCTCTTCCCAAGTTGTCACTTGCTAGCCATGATAGCTATACGCATGAGAGAGTGCCTATGATATGAAAAGAGTCTTAGGAGTAATTGATTTGCCAAGATAGCACAAGTTCTTGCAAGGAAATGCTGCCTTGCAGGTTGGTCTGTAAATTTTGCATGGATTTGATGTGAATTTATGTGGTCGTGCTGTGCAGGTAAATTGTTACATGTCATCATGAATGGTAAGCCAAAAAGGAGAGTTGTTACTGAGAATGGCGATGAGGATTTGGTCCTTGTGACATTGATTGGAAATGGACAGGAATTGAGTCCTCTGGTTCGGCATGCTTTTGAGACAGGCCGGCCGGAGCCGCTGCTCTATCAGCTTAGAAATGTGGCAAAGAAGAAGGAAGCAGAGATCGAGGAATTATGTCGACTTCACTATGAGGAATTCATTGTTGCAGTTGATGAGCTCCGAGGAGTGCTTGTTGATGCTGAAGAGCTCAAAAGTGAGTTAGCTGGTGACAATTGTAAGTTGCAGGAAGTCGGGGCTGCTCTTTTGTCCAAGCTAGATCACCTATTGGAATCCTATGCAATCAAGAAGAACGTTACCGAGGCTATAAAGATGTCAAGAACTTGTGTTCAGTTGCTAGAGCTTTGTTCAAAGTGCAACTCCCATGTATCCGAGGGTCGTTTCTACCCTGCTTTGAAGACGATTGAATTGATTGAGAGAAACTATCTGAACATTATCCCTGTCAAGAAGCTTAGAGGGATTGTTCAGGAGAGAATACCGGCAATAAAGCTGCACATTGAGAAGAAAGTCTGTAGTGAAGTTAATGAGTGGCTTGTTCATATCAGGAGCAAGGCTAAACACATTGGCCAGGCGGCAATAGGGCATACTTCTTCATCTTGTCAAAGGGATCAAGAACTGCAGGCTCGCCAAAGAGAAGCTGAGGAGCAGAGTGGTTCTGGTTCAGTGGACCTTGTATATTCTTTGGACGTGGAAGAAGCCGAGGCTGATTCTTCTGCTCTGAAGTTTGACCTTACACCTATTTATCGGGCGTATCACATTCATAAGTGCCTTGGGATCCAAGACAAATTTCGTGAATACTACTATAATAACAGGCTGTTGCAGCTGAATTCTGACTTGCAGATATCTTCAGTGCAGCCATTCCTTGAATCTCATCAACCCCTATTGGCCCTAGTTGCCGGTTATTTTATTGTTGAGGATCGTGTGATGAGGACTGCTGGAGGTTTACTAGAAGCTAGTCAGCTTGAGACGATGTGGGAAACAGCGGTGTCTAAGGTAAAATCGTTGTTAGAGGAACAGTTCTCCCTCATGAGTGCAGCTGCTCATCTTCTCCTGGTTAAGGATTATGTCACTCTTCTCGGTGCAACTCTTAGACAATACGGGTATGAAGTTAACACTCTCCTTGATGCCCTTGATAGCACAAAAGAGAAGCACCACAATCTGCTCCGTGAGGAGTGTCGACAACAGATTTCTGGTGCCATTGCCAATGATACATATGAGGAAATGGTTCTGAAAAAGGAATCGGACTACCAGGCAAATGTGCTGTCATTTCAGCTGCAAACCACTGATATCATGCCTGCTTTCCCATTCGTGGCGCCCTTTTCATCCATGGTACCAGAAACATGTCGCATTGTCAGATCCTTCATCAAGGACTCCGTTAACTACATGTCAAATGACGGATCCATGAATGCTTTCAATGCTGTGAGGAAGTACCTGGACGGTCTATTGATCGACGTACTCAATGAAGGTATACTGAATTCAATCAGTGATGGAGCCCTCGGCGTATCACAAGCTATGCAAATTGCTGCAAATGCATCTGTCCTTGAACGGGCTTGCGACTTTTTCCTAAAAAGTGCTGCTATAGAATGTGGGATCCCGACAAGATCAATGGACCGTCCTCATGCTACTTTAACAGCCAAGGCAGTTCTGAACACTGCTCGTGATGAAGCCTACATGCGATTATTAGATTTGGTTAACAATAAGCTCGATGAGTACATGTCACTGACAGAGAATGTCGGTTGGACATCAGATGATGTGCCCCAGGGTGGGCACGAGTACATGAACGAGGTCATCATTTACCTTGACACTTTGATGTCGACTGCTCAGCAAATCCTTCCTCTGGATGCTCTCTACAAGGTCGGTGTTGGGGCTTTTGAACACATCTCCAATTCTATCATGGGAGCTTTTCTCAGTGATAGTGTCAAGAGGTTCAATGCAAATGCAGTTATGGCTATCAACAATGATCTGAAGATCTTAGAGAACTTTGCAGACGAGCGGTTCCACAGCACTGGCCTGAGTGAAATCTACAAGGATGGTAGCTTTAGAGCCTACTTGATCGAAGCCCGACAGCTAATAAACCTTTTGTTGAGCAGCCAACCGGAGAACTTCATGAATCCCGTGATCAGGGAGAAGAATTATAACACCTTGGAGCATAAAAAGGTCGCTCTTATCTGTGACAAGTTCAAAGATTCTCCTGACAGTCTATTTGGTAGTCTTTCCAGCCGGAAAACAAATCAGAATTCTCGAAAGAAGTCTATGGATGCCTTGAAAAAGAGATTGCGTGATTTTAGTTGATGATTTTTGCTGCTGTTTCCGTCTTTTGAGTGACTGGATCTTTTGGGGTTCCATCTTCCTAGTGTACATTGATTCTTTCGTTGCATTGCTCTTCAAGTTTCAGTTTATTTTTCTCCCTTTTTGGGTTGTGTTAGCTGTGTCTTCTTTGTAGGACATCTAGTATTTTTTTATATAGTTTTTTTCTATTAATTCTTTACTTTTCAGTTGTTTTGGGAGAAGGTTTTCTGATTCCGGATGCGAAGATAACTATGGCGAGAGGCTTCCTTAGCTTTTTGATAAAGCATTCAAACTATTATCTTCATGATTACGATTCAAATCCTGATGGACTCAATGATATTTATTGAGCTTGTAACTTGATTGGTTTGGGCCATGGGATCTCTAATGTTCATTTCAGGTGCTTGCACATGTAGCTTGGTATGTACTCAGTGTTTATCCAGAAGATGGCTACTGCCAGCCTGATTTGATCAGATAGATTTTGGGTCGTGAATCTAATTTTTATGTTTCATCAAGAATGGTATAATGCTTTTCTTGTTGTGGTGTTCGTTTTGTTATCACCATTCGCAGGATCTGTTCTACAAGAAACTCCTTGAACTCATTGAGCATGTTATCATCAAATGCGCTTCAGAGTTCGAGTCTGGAAAGGTTAGCACTGCTTCGCCTGTTTATGTCATGCCTGTTTGAATCGTAGGTTGAATCACCATCCATGTGAGACCAAACAGGCAATATATAAGTATATAACGTGCTAATCGAATAGCTTATTTCAGGTGTAACCTGATGCTGCTGATGTTTGTCAATGAGGAAGGCGTTATTCTGTGCTTCTGGGAACATGGAGTTGCTGATATGGTCGCTAAGTCAGACTAAATATAGTTAAAGAAACAGGAGATGCGTGTTGTTACGGGTGCTGATTCTCTCGACAATGGTTACTGTCGATATTTGATCTATTGAATGCTTCGTTACTGAATTCTGATGGACTCTTATTTGCTGTAGTTCACTATTTTCAGCTCAGATAGACTCTTATTTGTTGTAATTGACTGGTTTCAGCTGACTGCAGAGTTCTTTCTGGTTCATAGTCCCTATGTGAAGAAATGTAGCATAGCTCGAGATACCTGAAGTCCATGGTACGAGTGGCGAAGAATTGAAGTCGATGATTCTGGGGAACGAGAAATCAAGGTAAGGCACTCGTGCGCATTGTGTGGGTGGTGAAAGTCGAGCATTTAATGACTACGTTCAACGATTAATACGTGTTTATTACACGAGTTGATTAGTCGGCCTAGGAGTCGAGGTCATCGAGATGCCACTATAGCTTATCAAGATCAGGCACACGGTACGACCGATCAGGACAGGTCAAGCAATTTGTTTACTTGTCCTCCTACACGGTCTTCTCCTCCTCCTCCTTTTTTTTTTAATGAAGAGGGTGTCCGGATCAATTCGTGCGCAGTTCAACTAATCCCTCGGACACTGATAAGATGTTCCTCATCAGCATTCGATCTTCTTCTTCTTTATCTTCATCTACGTGCCAAACGAGGTCTTAAATTATGCGAAACTGTATTAGCTTCGGCCTAGTGTACTCCTTGTTGCCCTAACAAATGAGAGGACACAGAGTAGGTGCCGAGTTTTAAATGATGATGATCACCATTCACCAGTGCACAATGTAGGAACCGTGACTACCGAGGAAACTTAACCAATCTAATCACGTAAAAACAGTTTCCTACGTACTTGAGTCGAGGTCGAGCAGACGAGCCAATAACGTGACGGGTTAGCACGTAGAGCGGGTAGGCTAGGGAGGGACAAGTAGGTGGATGTAACTTAGAAGTGGTACCGAAAGTTTGCACCATAGATATTGATGAACGGACCACATGACCACAAATGTCCTGAACAACAAAATGAAAGGAATGAGTTGTGTTCTCTCTTTGTTTTTTGTGCAACTTTTTCATATGCTTTATTGGCCAAGTAAACGTAAGAGATTACGTCAGCTATAGTGTATGAATTTATGTAAATGGGGACAAAAAGATCGAAATATTTGCTAATTCTTGCAGTAGACATGAATGATATGGTATCTAGTACTTGAATGAATGGCTTATAGTAGTGTTTTTTTTTCCCCTTCTCGTGTAGATTTGTCTCCTGATTGGTCATTTTGTTTAAGATTTTAGCAACACATATAGGTGCCTCTTCGATTGATATTTTCATTTGCTCGACATATATTCAGGAAATTTGTTGTTGCAACACTTGCATCAAACATAAAAGAAAAAAGTACTAGTATATGTTAATTACATATGTAACACTAATATCACAAGATTTTCTTAGAGCAGAAAAATTCGTTTCATATTTTGGGATAAAGTTTGTCTCACTAAACATATCTGATCCACTCATGCATGTATCATTGGACAGTGAGAATAATTTGGACCATTTTATCTTTTTTAATTATAAAATGAGTTTGTCGAATTTATGATTAGTTATAAATAAGTTTATCTGTGACGGAAAGGAATCCAACATTATCTTATATATATTGTGATTTTCCAAGTTCAAAAGAGAAAAAGAAAAAGAAATTAAAGAACACAATAAGCATCCGATATTGAATCGGGACCGTTACATCTTTTTTGTCGAAAATAAGCTTACTTGTGAAAAGAAAGGAAAAAAAAAAAAAACCTTGTTGTTTCATTGTAGGAGTAAAATTTAATACTCCTTACATCCAAAACAAAATTACAGCGTTACATCATTATTATATTATTCAACATATATTTTAAGAAATTTCGTTATTCGTCTTAACGACGGAAAAAAATTACATCACAAATCCAAGATTGAAATACATAACTTAAATTATAATTAATGTTTCACGATAATTTTGCATAAAACAATGTTTGATCATCCCACATAACATTCGTAGAGCGTTCAACTTTATTATATTACAATTCATTTGTTTCATTTTTTTTTGGGACGAGGGAGTAGTAGCTCCATCCGATAAATGTTGCAACGTTTACGTATTTTTCATTATTTTATACGCATGGATATAAAGTTTCTTTTTCATATTAAATAGTATATGAACGTCCTGCAACATATATATAGTTAAAATATATAATTTAAACTATAATTGATATTTCATGATTAATTTTTAAAAAATTATGTTTGATCATCGTACGACATGAGTTAAACTTTGTCTCGAGAGTGACGAAAAATCAAAATGTTATAAAAATATTAGACCGAGGGAGCATATAATAAAATTATCTCTATATTCATTTTCCAATGTTCTCAAATAAATGCGTTGGTTTTAACTTAATTTTGTTATGAACTTGAAAATTTGTCAGATAAAAGTATGTACTCCTGCTATTTAAATTTATCGCATTGTCAGCAATGAATAAAAATTATGCAATATATATGGGTTTCGGGTTGGTGGACCTCGATCCTATTTTAAATCAAGATTTAAAATATCCATCAAAATTTTGATATTTATATTTTACTAACTCAAATTATCTCAAACACATCAATTTAATCATCATCATTAAATCTCCATTGAAACTTAACGAAATACGGGATCAATGACAAAAATGCCCTTAGTATTTCAAGGAATTACAAATTCATCCAATTTATCATCTTTCTGTCTTCAAGACTTCATCCCGTCGTCAATTGTCGATCAAACTCCCCCACTATTCCTCAACATGAATCTAAAGGTATTGACTTAATTCTCATCATGATTTCACGAAATCATCAATCGAACCATGAAACGAATGAAGAATTCTGTACATGAGAGTTTTTATCCAATTTTATCCAATTGGTATTTTTGGCTCTAATATCACAACCCAAAATTAACAAATCTGTCACGATAGCATGGAGAAAAAGAGTACATGGGAGCCGATTTAGAGACGGGATTGATGTTTCGATTTTAGAGGATGTTGGAGATTTGAGAAATTAGGGTTTTTTGTGAAAGAAAGTGAAGAAGACCATGGATGGCGATGGGGAAATCAAACAGAATGAACAAAAATTGGGGGTATTTTATTTCGTTCAGTTGTTTTCTGTTTTTAAATAGGATTGTACCTTTCAAGTTTCAAACATAAAGCTACGGAAATGGCAATAAAAAAACAAAAAACAAAATACCGTTAAATTGGATGGTAGGATAACGTCAGGTGTGAAATTGAGGTACATCACATAAAATATAAATACCAAGGTTTTGATAGATTTTATATAAATAGTTAAGATTTAAGACGAAATTTTATAAAGAAAATCCAATATTAAAATGTTGAATTTGGTCTTTGATTTGTCACATCAAAATGATTAGGTTTTGATTATATATTTGCAATCACCACCGAACTCTCTATTGCTTAGCACTTCTCTTTAATTGCTTCGAATGATTGTCTCGTAACGGAGTAATTCTGCTTCGGATGATTGAAGTTGAACAAAATCCGACTAAACAGTCCGATCTTTTGGATTAGTGCAACAATCTTGACACTTAGTTGCTAACTGCTTTGATGATCGATCTCGAGGATTAGTAGCAGACCTATGGTGTCGAAGATGTTATACAAAAAGGATACACAACGAGATCCGCTAAACTATAGCTTGTTAAAAATGATTTTACTAAATTTGATGTATAAGTTTGGAACATTAGCCTTAGCCGTTATGCTAATAGATTGTCAAGATCTTGGGAGGTTGCAGCCAGTTGTTTTTCGGTGGAATTGGGAAAAGCTAATTTGAGCTACAGTTCATTTTTGGACCATCCTCTTCCTCTAATCACTATCATTTCTTTTATTCGGTAATTAAATCCCTCTATTATTATTGAGAAATTTTTACCTGCATTTTTGGGTAAACAATGACCACACATATGCTAGAATCTCAATACTGAGATTTGGGGATCTATTAATGTCAATTGGCTTGAACGCTGAAACTCATGTCTCTTGGTTCCAGTGTCATAAACTTCAACTGACACATAAATTTTCCTTGTTAATTCATTTGATTTGAGATTAACAAGCTCGTATTTGAACATGTCTGTTTTGGACAAAAGGTTTAAATTTGACATTTTTCTCTCAACTCTAAACATATGTACAACTTTTGTATGTTTTTGCTTCATGTTAATTTTTGACTCATGGTTACTCAATTTGATGGTAAACATAAGCTTAAATTAGATTTCGTTATATTATCAACATGAAACACGATGTTATTTCACCGAAATACAAATTGACCAAAACAACTCGTGCATGATTGACAAAATAAATAAACTGATTTGTATTTGTAAAGAGCTAAGGAAATGGAGAGCATAGGCCAGAACCCTAATCTCAAATCATTCAACCTATATAGACTTTGAACATATTATTCATTTAACTGTGCAATTTGTATTTCACATATATACTCCGGTGATTTGCTATTTTTAAACTTTCTATCATCGACCAAACAAATTTTTCGTAGCATCATGAATAAATACTATCTCCGTTTCATAATTATTATAAAGTTTTTTCATAATTTGAGGAGTTTTGTTATTCATCTAAACGATACGATTTAATTTTTCTATTGGTACTTGATTATAATACATAACGTTTACTATCATTACGTTTCACGATATTTTTTCAAAAAATAACGTTTGATCGTCCCGTAACACCGATAAAAGCTTCTATCATCATGCGTGCCCAGTCAAAGAATTGCAATCTTTTTAAAACGGAAGGAGTAATTTGAATAGCAAAACTCATCAAGATGAACAATGACAGATATAGGAAATGTTACATATACTACGAGATGAAGGGAGTAATTGAAAAATGTCCCATGAAAATTATAATACTTATCTTATTTAAATGTCTTAGAAAAATTACAGCGCTTTCGACTTTGGTAAGGAATAACATCAAATCAGGTACAGTACATTCACTAACTCCTCTCACAACTGTTACAATAAATCATATTCTTAATACTATTCAATACACACATAAATTTTCGATCCAAGTCAAGGTGTTACTCCCTCCGTCCTCATAGAATTGCAACTATTTGACTTGACATGATAATTTATGTGTGTGTTGATTTTTAATGTACATAATAAATTATTCTTTGACTTTTGTGAATGAGAGGGATAAGAAAAAGAAAAATAAGAGAAAAAATGATGGGATGGATTGATGTTATATAAAGTAACTAGTAAGGATGGTTTGATATTTTTGTAAGGAAAAAGTTTTTGAATAGAATAAAATTATAATTTAATTAAAACCATTCAATTTAATAAATATTATAATTTTTTTAAAATATAGAAATATAATTTTCGTGCAACAGAGAAAGTAAATAATAATTTTTACTTAATACTACTAACCTTCCGGCACTAATTTTTATATATATATATATATATATAAAATTAAATATTACCAGAATGCACCACTCCTATTATAAACAACACCTGCAAAAGAAAATGGTACTCGACCAGCAACACCAGCAGAGAGTCAAAGCAGATTCACATGCAATCAGAGGAAGGATTCGACAATATAAAATGCAATCCTGTGACCTTATTGTCAATCAAGTTGACTCGAACACTATAGCAACAATATCTGAAATATAAATTTTATAAACAAACACTATATATCGAATGTAACCTCTGTACACATGAACAAAAATATGTACAGTTTCTCGTATAATATTACAAATGAAATGAAAGCTGTAATACAGTTTTAACTTTTTTTTCCCCGTAATATGAAAATGAAATAGTAATATGTTAAGTGAGGTCTAGCTTGTAGTGGGTCTCACCCACGACAGCTCTATTCTCTCAAACTTTGTATAAATAGCAACAAGCACACTCCCCTTAGTCTCAAGGGCACAAGACACATACACTTTAGTGGGAGAAGCAATTCTAGCTTGCTCCTCAGAAACCAGCAAGCAAGCAGCAATCAGCAGCATCAAAATATGGAGGAACAGACATGGAAGGAGCAGAAGGACAAGCCGAAAAGGCAGCTCGGCGGCATCAAAACGATGCCGTTCATCCTTGGTGAGTTCTCGTAGCTTTTCCTTCGCGTTCTTATGTTAACCAGAGCGAATTTCTGCATTATGGAAAACAATGCTCTTTTGGAACCTTTATTAAAGTAATGGCAAATGAGAATCAAGAGCATTAAAAACTTCAGTGCGTAGGCTAATGGTATGATCATCTTCTCCAGCGAACGAAATCTGCGACAGGATTGCATCTGTTGGTTTCCATGCCAACATGATAACATACCTGACGGAACAGCTGAACCTGCCGCTGGTGGCCGCCTCGAACACCCTGACCAACTTCGGCGGCACATCGAGCTTCACCCCTCTGTTTGGTGCTCTGATTGCTGATTCATTTGCTGGACAATTCTGGACTATCACTGTTGGTTCAGTCTTCTATGTATTGGTATGCATCTTCTATCACAGCTTATGTTCATCTGCAAAACAATCAAAGCAACCGAAAAAATACATGTTAGAACCGGGATCTCAGATGCTTCTCCAGTAGGGAATTACATAATCATAGAACCAGACATTGGTCATAAACAGTTATTCTTCATATCACCACTTTATCGACTTTCCCATGAAAAAAGTTCATTTTGGTTCATATGATAAAACTAGTATGACAATAACTTCAGAACCTGTGATCATAAGATGCTGAAATAACCTGAGAAAAATTCAAAAACCCAAATTAGGATCGATATGTCCACAAAAGTTTCTTGATATATCATTATCAGATGTTGATCTTTAACGAGAATTAATCAAATCATAGTTCAATGCAACAGGGATTAGTCAGCATTTTCATGTCGGCCCTTCTACCATCACTCCGTCCGCCACCATGCCCATCAGGGGAGAACTGCAAGGAAGCATCAACACTACAACTATGGGTTCTTTACCTTGCTCTACTTCTCACTGCCTTCGGCACAGGTGGGATAAGGCCCTGCGTGGTCACATTTGCTGCGAACCAATTCGACATGAGGAAACAAAGCGTGGCATCTAGGCGCTGGAACTTCTTCAACTGGTTCTACTTCAGCATGGGAATGGCAACACTGACGGCACTCACTGTCATAGTTTACATCCAAGAAAATGTTGGATGGGATTGGGGTTTCGGGATCCCCACCGTTCTCATGGCATTCTCTGTTGTGATATTCGTGGGTGGATATCCGTTGTATAAGAAGCTGAAGCCGGCTGGGAGCCCGTTGATCAGGTTGGTCCAAGTGGTTGTTGCAGCGGCAAAGAAGAGGAGAGCAACGTTCCCAGAGGATCCCAGCCTCCTGTACAGTAACAAAGAGCTGGATGCTGATATCTCCACTGATGGGAGACTCCTGCACACAAAACAGTTCAAGTAAGCTTCACTAACAATTATAACACCCATAGTCATACTTGAGCGAAGAGAGAAGTTAATTCAAGCATTCAACATGACGACTCCTCATATCCTTGAGATGCATACTGAATAAAACTTAAGCATGAGTTAAGCACGAATAACTAATTTTTTACCTGCATTGTAAAACAGCCAACAAGGACTAGAACGCCTCTATTATCTCATAAAGTTCAAGGTTGAAAACTTTGTCAATGTACAAGTTGTTCAATGGCTCCTTCCTGAATTGATGCAGGTGGTTTGACAAAGCTGCAGTAGTAGCATCAACAGACTCAGACCCACCGAATCTGTGGAGGCTAGCAACAGTCCACAGGGTAGAGGAGTTGAAATCCATCATCAGGATGTTGCCTATCTGGGC
>JAOVYX010014824.1:0-30495 GCA_035668315.1 Drosera spatulata | reverse complement strand
ATCCAAAAAGGAAAACGAAAAAGCTGAAATAAATGCAATAATAATTTAATGGCATCACTCATCAGTCGTCAGTATAAGAGAACAACTATGAACTTCAAAACTCAGTTTCAAAAGTGAAGAACATTAACGACAAACAGTTCTATTCAGCCTGGAAACCTTCCAAAACAGAAGATCAAGCTCAACTCACACAGACATTAATCCCTTCAGAAGTTCCAATATCAAACAAAATGGCACTTAACATGCATCAGAAGAGAAGAGGCCAACACAGACATAGCCGAAAAACTCGAAAAGAAGCATCCATTACATTCTCTTGTTAGTCCATATTCGGCCCAAAAGACCGTCGAACTTAACAGCTCCAAATGGCCCAATCACACCACATAACAAAGTAGTGATCAACCCCATTCTATAAATTCAGCTAACTGGAATCCATGTCCACACACAAACTGATTCAACTGAATCATCAACATCAGATACCAAACCAGAATCAAAAGAACCCACAAACAGAGGCCAAATGGCGCCGAAACCGCGATCACGCATAATCACACGCCATCAATTTCCTCAATTCAGCTCGACCCAGTTGATCAAATACTCCCAATTCCAACACCCAATACTCAATTCATCAATTACCCAACACAAGGAATACATAAACCCTAAACTGAACCCAATTTGAGTAACATGAGCTACACTCACTTGTCTACTAGCAATCTGCTGCTGTTGTTGCTGTTGCTGTTGTTGCAGCTGCCTCTGCTGTTGCTGAATTGGATCAAACCCTCCACCGAATTGGGAAACCGAAGACGGCGAAGACGGCGAAGCTGCCGAAGACGCCGGACTCCGCCCATGCTGGCTTCCACCACCAGCTTGCATATATCCAAAATATATTTGATAACGGAAAAAAAAAACCCAAGAAAAATTGACAACTGCCCACCAAAATTCACCCCACAAAAAATCACAAAATCCACATTTTTCCGCCAAATATAAAAGAAACTAAAAAAAACCCACCAACCCAATTGCAATCAAATCTTGTTGTGGGCAAAAAGAAAAAAAGAAAAAGATTCCAAAATATATTTTCTCTCTCTCTCCTCTATTCACTCACTACTTCCCCTTTTTTAAAAATCGAAAATTCCACTCACACGCTGCACAAAACCCACCAGAAAAAAGGTAGAGAAAAATTGGGTTTTGACGATTTGGGGTTAAAATTGGGGCAATTGGGTGATGGGATCTGTGGGAGATGAGAATCGACAGTGAAGATTTGGCCGGGATCGGAAACGGTTGGATTCGTGTGTTGTGAGATCGATTTTTGATTTTGATTTTGATGATTTTCACGCGATTTGATTTGGTTCCCAATTTGCTTCGAGTCAAACAAAACAAACCCTAATATGCTTCTGTTTTTTTCTTCTTTTTTTTGTTTATTTTGTTTTCTTTTGATTTTTTGTTTATTTTTCTTTTTGATATTTTTTGTGTGATGGTTGAGATATATTGTGTCGTGGGGCCAAAGGGATTGTTGAGTTAAATAGATTAACTAGAAAGATAAAATATACGTTGACAACGTTAGAAGTGCAAGCACAAATCTTCTTATATGATCTCGAGATTAATATGATAAGTTCGATTTCTACATGACCAAATGATAATGGAGAAGAAAGAAGTTACCATTGTTTCATGTTTAGACAGTCAACAAGTGATTGTTAATTGGTGATTTAACTTATCACGACGATTGATCTTATCATCATAATAAATACTTCTTTTGTTTTAAATAAATTACAAAGACATATATTTCAAGATATAATTTAGTATGATTAAACGTCTTTTTTTATAAAATTATTATGAAACACTAATGATACATTAAATTATAAATTTTAATATTATGTTAGTTTAAGGTTTTTCTAATATCGTTAAGAATAAAATCGAAACGTGTCGAAATACGTATCATCGTAATTTATTTGAGACGGAGGGAGTAAGAAAGAAGATGTGTTATGTGAATATAGTATAACATGAAATTATGAACTATTTTGTAGATAAAAGATAATTACAAGTTAATAAATTGGATCATTTTCTTTTGAAAAAGAAATAAATTAATTCAATTGAATCTAGGCTTCGATTTGTAAGCCTTTTTTTTTTTTTTAAATAAGTAAGAACAACTTCACTTATGACCTTTCATTTGGATTGATATTTCAAAAAAAAGAAAAAGGGTCAAAATGTCTTCGATCATTTTCTTTAGAAAAAAAATAAATTAATTCTTTTTTTTTCTTTTTTCTTTTTTTATAAGTAAGAGCAACTTCACCCATCACCTTTCATTTGGATTGGTATTTCGAAAAAAAGGATGAAAGTGCCTTTATCCGTGCATCTTGGCTAAAGTCACTATTAAAAATATAATAATTGATGTCGGTTATCATTAACTATACATATGGTATTGTTATCTACATGTTTACATCGTGTTTGTAAAATTTGATAGTCATCGGTTACACGTGTTTTCGGAAATGATATAACTTGTTTAAAGACTATTTTAAACCTTTCATTCCAATGATTTCTAGTTTTAAGGATTAAAGTGTTAGAATGATTCTCATTTTTGTTAGTATATTTTATTGAATTAGATGATCACATTTAAGAGTCGGATAGTTGAGAAACGATATACATCATCGTGTCCATGAGTGCATTTAGGTATATTGACTAAATGTACTTTAACCCCTTCAAACCCTTGATATTTTAATATTTTGACAATCCAAATAACAACTTTGAGGTAAAAAAAGTGGTGTTCTATACCCATAAGAGAGAATTCTTCATGGGTACATCTAGTATCAAATCTTAGGTCACACTTCTCCTTCAAATCTTGCTCCTGTATCAAAGAGAAGAAAAAAGACACAGAAAAATAGCAATCGTGAGCTGTAGGAGTTCAATAACGTGTCGTCTCCCTTACCAGGGGCTACACGAAAGAAGAAGGTAATAAAATAAAATAAAAATGATCACTTAGATACTTTGTTCCAACACTCTGAAATTATCATGTCAATCTGGCATCTACAATTATCATGACAAGCATATCAATTATTCATCCTAGTCAAATAAACACACACTTAACACCACGTAACAACGCTAAAAACCATGCGTTCATCGACACTCCAGACATTATCACGTCATTTATCACCGTTATATCCTTTTATGGTAATGATAATTAAGGTCTCCATATCAAACAAATTGAGACAATGACACTGTGACACGACAGGTTCTCAATCCAACTCTAACGCACTGCTGCACTCAACAGCTCACTCACGACTTTGTTACACTTATCATCATATCGATCACACAAAGATAACAGACTATAGATATCCTCAATGTTATAATTGTGTCCTTAGCGAGACTTTTCAACTTATCAAGATTTATTCAATTTTAGCAAAAGGGACATCCGTGAAAGAAGATCAGTCAAATCGGAGTCCAGAATCTCTTGCAGTGAGATACCCTAATATCAAAAGGTCGATGAAAGAATGTCACCACCAAGTCACTGTATAACACATGTGATAGACACAACGCTCTTTGTGTTTTATATCACGTTATCTCACTAATTTATGGATTAACAACTTTTTCACACATTCACCGTCATCACACCAACAAACAAGACATAACATACACCATATAAAATCACTTCATGGCACTCAATATTTAGCACATAGCACACAGTAGTTGCAAACAATATTTTACGTCACCCACATTTAGTGACTACATTCAAAGATTTCAATGTATATTATTATACTTACGGTATAATAACATGCATCGTCGCACACAATAAATCTAAACGTTATCTTTTATCACAGTTCTTCACATGCACACGTTCAGTCTCGTCCTTAAGTGAGCAGTGTCTCCCAATTTTATAATATAATAGGATACGCGTATTAACACACGTTTAAATTTATAACTTTTCTTATACACCTCCAAAAATCATTTCGTAAAATTCTACATAAACTACACTTCATAATCTTTTCATTGAATTAAAGACACTATCACGCAACCTTATCAATAATAACAGTTTATTCATTCAATTTTATATTTTCGACTAGATCAGATAGTTTGACCTTTTTTTGACTAATCAGCTCATAACTCCTTTAATACAACTCAAAATATAGATTTTTAAATTGTTCTGAAAACTAGACTTCAAGCCTTTTCATTGATATAAGGTAGTTTTCTAACTCTTTCTGAGTAATTTCAGATCAAGTCACAAAGTGATCCTTGTAACCACTTTTTACAGATTAACATATCTGTATATTTTGGTTTATATTTTGAGATTCACAATCGAAATCATGATCTTTTAATTTTATCAAAAATTAGACATGTGAGGATTCAACATATATTAAAATCGGAATTTATCACAGAGCCTATTATTTTCCATAAAATTTCTAAAAACAATGATCACCTTCTCGTATTAATGATGAAAGATCCTCGTCGTCTTATAACCCTAACTTCTCCTCTTCTCCTCAAACTCTCCTTTTTCTCTTCTCTTGCTTATCTCTTCTCTTGTACGACACGAAGTGTTTTTATATTTGTAAGAAGTTTTTCAAGGAGAAGAGAACTTGCATTTACAGAAAATTAAATCAATTAAAATAGAATAAATGGATAATTAGTGGATATTTAGTGGATAAATAATTTAATTTAGGTGGAATAAAATCTGACATAAAGAATAATAAGTGTCAAAATTAGGGTTAGGTCATTTTCGTATAAATACGATATTTTCATATTAAGACCGTATTTCCTCGTATTTGCGTATTAGGGTTGCATTTTATTCATAATTTATATTTTTTTCTTAGTATATCCTCAAACAAGCCTTTTAATCCCGTAAAATAAATTGTAACGTATAATTATTCACTATTCACATTAATTATTGTGAAATTAAATTTTACGGAATTTTTCAGCTCCTTATCATATTTTTGTCATGATTATGACAAACGAATTTTATAACCCCGTTATATAAATTACGACGTTCGATAATATATTTTTTTATATTTTTTGAAAAAATAAATTATCTCAAATTTTTTGGATCTTTACACATTGATTACACAAAATATTGACTTTCCTAAAAAAATTAATTTCAAATCCAAATCTACGTCCTATCCGAAAATCATCGTCGACCTCGCTCACGTATTGGAATCACGTACTCGAATCATGGAATCACGCACTACACGTGAGTACGTCATCATGACGTCAACAATAGCCGACAACCGTCGTTAGTACGTCATAAACCTTAACCTCACACTGGATTCGTCATTCTCGAATCGATCAAGAACCAAATTCGTCATCTTCAACTCGACAAGAGCGTCATCCAAGCACGTACTGCGATCAAAAAAAAAAAAAAAAAAATAGTACGAATGAAAAAGCAATAACATGAATGAATAAGACGCACTGTAATAAAATTAGACGTACTGTGATTTTTCGATGTATTCTGATTGTATCATCGACCGCAATAATTGAGAGGGTGTACTCTATATAAGGATGATGATGGATAAAATCCAGCTCTCCATGTGGTTATTAGAATTCACTTCTCAACTGTCGCCTAACTTGATTGCCGTCAGTTGGTTGGTCCCCATCTTCATCCACCTTGCCCTTTTCTCCTCTACCTCATCCAAATCCCTTTGAAAATCTGCAGACAGGGACTAGTCATTGGCGAAGAATCCTGAGGGAGGATTCAGTGTCCAACCCGAAGGAAGAAAAATGAATCGCTTGTTCCCTTCTGAGTGAGTTATTATTCACTTTCATGTTTGGCTCCCGGCTTGGCACCTCCATAAAAACGATTGAGACCTTGAATTGGTCGATCAAACTTTGGCTGAATATGATGCAAATGAGGTCGGACAAGTGATCGGCATGGCTCTTTTGTGCGCTCAAACTTCCCAAAGCGTGGGATTGAAATTCAAAACAAAAAGAAAAAAAAAATCTTCAAAAATCATACAAAATAATACGTTTAAAAAAATATCTGAAAAAAATGATAAGAGGTACTTCAGGAAAAAAAAAAAGGATAATAGTTCACGATATTTAACTTGATTAGGTGATATCTTCGGATAATTTTTTCGACCCATAATTGCTATTGTCATTGTCAAACTATAAAAATAACTACTAAATTGACAATTTTTCATGGGTATAAAACAATACTATATATGAGAATCAAGTATTTGGCGGGATGAGGAGATATTTATGTTGATAGTGAATATAGTAAGGGAAAAAGGGATTTATGTCATTACATATGTGTCTCTAATCAAAATTCAATGGTTGAGATTAAAACACAAAAATAAATGGTTCAGATTATAACATGAATATTTAATCACAGTCTTTTATTGATTTTTGTTTTAATCTCATCCATTAAATTTTAAATAGACACATATGTGTTATGATACATATCCTCCAAACCCATTATTTGTTTTGTCAAGTTTGACAAACAAAAATGACTTTGTCATTTTTTTGACAACTCATTTGATATTGGATGTGAATAAAAATTCTCATTTTGATTATTAAATATGAAAATAACAATACAAATGATCATCGGGTGAAGTTGCTGTAACACAATTTAATCTGATGTTTGGTTTAGCTTGGAACTTTGGAATAACTTTTGAATAGTTGCAGCTTCAAATTTTAAGAATATAGTTTTGTTTAATTTATTTGTAGTTTTTTTTTTTTTTTTGCTTTTTTTACGTTTGTAAGATTCTTCATTTATTTACGTCTTACGAGTTTGGTATCAATATGTGATCCTGCATTTAAGTGTTTGAACATAGGAAAACAAAAAATGAAAAATTTCATTGAAAGTTTTTTTTCTTGAAAACAATAGGTACACTTATTGTAATGCTCTAATTTTTCATTACTTATGGATGATACATATAACGTTATTGTCGTTGAATCCAATGCCTCAACTAGGCAAAAACTATATTCCCACGCTTAGTCATAATAATTAAGCAAAGATTACTTATATATCATTAATCTAGAAACTTTTAATACACTCAATCATATCTCAGAATATTACCTTTACAGCGAAATTTACATCTCTTTCTAACATCATAGTACCTTTCACATATAAACAAAATATAGCATCAAATCTTAGGTCACATTTCTCCTTCAAATCTTCCTCCTGTAATAAAGAGAAGAAGAAAGACACAGAAAAATAATAATCGTGAGCCATAAGAGCTTAATAACGTGTCGTCCCCCTTACCAGGGGTTGCACGAGAGAAGAAAGTAAGAAAAGAAAAGGAAAATGATCACTTTGATTCTTTATTCCAGTACTCTGGAATTATCATGTCAATCTGACATTCACAATTATCATCACAAGCATATCAGTGATTCATCCTATTCACATAAGCACATTTAACATCACGTAACAACGCTCGAAATTACGTGTCCATCAACACTTCAGACATTATCAACGTCATTTACCATCGTTATGTCCTTTATGGTATGACAGTAAAGACCTCCATAACAAATAAATTGAGACAATGACACTGTGATACGACAAATTCCCAGTTCAAGTCTCACGCACTGCTGCACTCAACAGTTCACTCAAAATTTTGTTATACTTACCATTATATCAATCACACAAAGACGACAGACAATAGATACCGTCAATGTTATAATTATGCGCCCTTGGCGAGACTTATTCAATTTCATAAATAAAATCTCTTCAACTTTAATAAAAGGGATATCCGCGAAAGGGGATCAGACAAATCGGAGCCCTGGGTCTCTTGCAGTGAGATACCCTCATACCAAAATGACCTCACAAGGTCAATGAAAGAATGTCACCATCAAGTCACTGTATAACACATGTGACAAACACAACGCTCTTTGTGTTTTATACTATGGAGTTATTTCATCAATTTATGGATTTACACTCCTTTCACACATTCACTCTCATTATATCAGCAAATAAGACATAACACACACTATGCAACAACACTTCACAACACTCAGTATTTAGCACACAGCAGTTGCAGTCAGTATTTTACGTCAGTCACATATAGTGACTACGTCCAAAGATTCCAATGCATATTATTATATTCATGGTATAATAACACGTATCGTCACACATAATAAATCTAAACGTTATCTTTTATCACAATTCTTCACATGTACACGTTCAACCTCGTCCATAAGTGACAACGAGCAGCGTCTTCGAATCCTATAATATAATAGGATATGCATATTAAGACACATCCTTGTGAATTATTGTTCATGTTATGGAGCTAAGCATATTTATTCGTACGTCCTGAAAAACCGTCATAATAATATTATGTTGTGGTGTCAAGTTTTGAAAAAAATATTTAATACTTATTTTGATTGTCCATGATAATGTTTTTATGTATTTATCGTCATTAGAAGTGTTTGTGAACATTTGGAGTTGTTTCGGGATCAAAACGGTTCATTTTCGGATTCTGTCCAGCAAAACCCTTCGACACGTTTAAATCCACAACTTCTCTTATACAGCTTTAAAAATCATTTCGTAAAATTCTACATAGACTAGACTTCATAATATTTCCATTGAATTAAAGTTTCTATCACGCAACCTTATCAATAATAGCAGTTTATTCATTCAATTTTATATTTTCTGCTAGATGAGATAGTTTAACATTTCTTTACTAATCACCTCATAACTCCTTAAATACAACTCCAAATATAGATTTTTAAATTTTTATGAAAACTACACTTCAAGACGTTTCCATTGATATAAGGCTCGTTTTCTAACTCTTTATGTGTAATTCCAGATCAAGTTACAAAGTGATCGTTATAATCAGTTTTTACAGATTAACATATCCGTACATTTTGATTTATATCTTGAGATTCACAACTCTAAATCATGATCTATCAATTCTATCAAAAACTAAACATGTGGAAATTCAACATATATTAAAATCAAAATTTATCACGAAGTCTATGATTATTCATAAAATTTTTAAAAAAATGATCACCTTCTCTTATTAATGATGAAAAAAATCCTCGTCGTCTTATAACCCTAGCTTCTCCTCTTCTCCTCAAACTTCTTCTCTTCTCTTGTTTATCTTTTCTCTTGTATGACAAGTAGTATTTTTATATTTGTAAGAAATTTTTGAAGGAGAAGGGAGCTTGTATTTACAGAAAATTAAATCAATTAAAATAGATTAAGTGAATAATTAGTGGATAATTAATGGCTAAATAATTTAATTTAGGTGAAATAGAAATTGACATAAAGGAAAATAAGTGCCAAAATTAAGTTTAGGTCATTTTCGTATAAATACGATATTTTCGTATTAAGACCGTATTTTCTCGTATTTGCGTATTAGGGTTGTATTTCATTCATATTTTGTATTCTTTCCTTATTATATTGTCAAACAAGCCTTTTAACCCCGCAAAATAAATTATAACATACAATTATTTACTATTCACGTTAATTATCATGAAACTAATTTTTACGAAATTTTTCGGGTATTTATCATTTTTTATCATGATTTTAAAAAATGAATTTTATAACCCCGCTGTATAAATTACACCGTTCAGTAATATACTATTTTTGCTATTTATTGAGACAATAATTTATCATGAAAATTTCGGGGTATTATAATAGTACTACCTATACAAATAAGGTGTATTTTTTTTTTATAACCCATCATTTTAAAACTCCATAATTAAACGTGTTTGACGTGGAGTAATGCTGGGTGGATGATTTCAAGATGTGTGCGAATGAGGTCAAAACACACTGAAAGAATTAGTGTTGTCTTGTGGGGCCAGTTCTGAGCCTAAAAAACGGTTCGTGGTAACTCTTCGGTGGCGAGGATTGACCGGGACGTTATAGAATGATATCAAAGCGATCCTGCGATCGCGAACTGAACCTGTAGACAAAGGGTTCGGGTCAAGTCGCCTATCGGGAGAAGGTTCTGGAGTTGTATGTCGTGTTTGAAGTCGCAACGAGGACGTTGTCTTATTCAAGTCAAAGTTTATGTGATACCCTCAGAAAAAAACTTAAACAGTTTGATAATACTATTTAGATCAATAAGGTGCATCTTTTTTTCTGTAACCCATTAATTTAGAATTACGCAGTTAAACGTGTTTGATGTGGAATAATTTTGGGATTGATGACTTTTTGCGAAATTGCAAATGCTCTAACTAACTCATCTGAGAATTGTTTGCGTTAGAAAATCATGAATGGTAAGTTGTAATGTTAGATAGTGCTATTCTAGGTTAATTACATCCGTTATGAAATATCAGACGAATATCAAGTTTAAGTTGAGATTCACACGACTCCGTCGCACCAAATGCTTAACCCCAACGCCCACGCAAACTCAAACATGCCCATCACCCCTCCTCCCTCACGTGCCCCACTACATTCCAAACTCACAACGGACAATACCCGGTCACCTCACCCCCCTCTATTCACACTCAAGTCTCAATCCCTTACGTGACCGGCTCATCCGGTCACCCCCTCGCTATCCATTCTCCTCACCCCCACCCCTCTCCTCAGTTCCTCATCACAATTCAACTCGCCGGATTCCTCTCCTCCGCCGCATCCACCGCCGACGCCGACGATCGTGTACTCCGGTGAGCTAACAGTGTCGCTGATCGCGTTGTTGTTTCTCGAGATTCGTCGATGTTGATGATGATGATATGGATCGTTGTTTATTTGCTTGCTTGCTTGATTGATTGATTGAGTCGTTTGTGGTTCGATTCTGTTGTTGCGACTGTGTGCGTAGATGTGATTGGTTGGGGTTTGAATTGAGTGAGATTTGCGGTGTTAATGTTGCTTAGGGTTCGGAGAAGGGGATCTAAGGTGAACTGATTCATTTGATTGAATTTGTACTTGTTTGTTCAATAGATATGTGTGCTATGATTGAAGGCGATTGGATGTTGAGGAATCGAATTTCGGTTTCGGATGATGGAGTCATGATGATGAAAGCTTACTGTACATAAAGCATGAAGATGAAGTGGTGTGGTTCTTTTTTGCAATGATTTGTTTGGCGTGAGTGAATGATTGTTTACTTTGAGTTTGATTTGTTTCCTTTTTTTCACTCTTTTTGCTGTTGTGATGACTTATGAGTATGGTTTGTTACTTTGTACTTACTGAATTGGATAATGTAACGAGATCGATTTCCGGTTCTCAGTTTTTCCTTGAGATAATAGGTTGCTACCTGTTTGACGATGTGTCCGCTTCGGTGGATGATGGAAGATATCCAAATAGAAAAACTCTTCATAATATCGATTCTAGCCTTCTAACGTCTTTGTGTTCACAATTATGCCCATTATGATAGCCTATAGGTAGTTGTTTTGTTGGAATTCCATGTCAACTCATTTCTCATCCTCATTATGCATCTTGTATCTTAATTTTTAACACTTTCTCGAGTTTCTTAGTTCTTACATATTGTTCATCTTGTAGTTACTTCTAAATACTCCAGATGGCGGATCAAATTGAGGAAGAGGGGCCAAGGTCAGGCGAACCTATTACTGTGGGTGGTGATGAATCAATGTCACGTGGAAACGGATGGGAAGTTGTGTCGCTCACAGCATCAACATATGCTGCTTCCCCTGGCCCTAAAGGGCCGGAACCAGTTCACGAAGAAAAGGTTCTCGAAACCGATGAAGGCAAGGCAGAAACGTCTCAAGCACTATTCATGTCTGGTCACTTTGTTTTCCCCCCAAGTCAGCATGAGAACTTGCCTTTAGAGGAAGAGAAGAAACAAGATAAAGGACACAGCGGTTCTGAAATTTACATGGAAGAAGGGGAAAGATCCAAAAGAAAGGAAGATGACTTATTGATTATTGGTGGATTGAATGTGCTGGAGGATTTTTCTCATGCTCAGGTTTTTGATGGAAAGGGCGAAAGCCTTTCCATCCATGAATTGGACTTTGATGATGTCTCTGTGATGCATGGTGCCAATATCATGGGCGAAGAGGAAGTTATTCATGGAAGTGATAGCTATAATTCAATCTATAGTGGTTCTGCACTTGGAGGATCAGCAAATCCAGTTGAACTCATTGAATCGCCAGAAAGCAGCCTTGACCCCATTGTACCTCACTCTCGAAAGAAAGGAAAAGACGAAAAACATGACGACCACGAGCTTCCTTCTGGAGCTTGGTGGAAGAACCCAGTGGCTCGTTTACGGGCCCATGCCAAGGAAACGAATGCGTTTTGGTCCATTTTCGTTGCTGCTGCTGTCATGGGTCTCGTGATTCTTGGTCAGAAGTGGCAGCAAGAGAGGTGGCAGGTTTTGCAACAGAGATGGCAGCTTACCATCAACAGCGAGGTAGTTGCTTAATTTTAACACGTGGCAAGTTTTGCTATAGTTCATAATGTCTGACTTAGGCATTCAGCCGTGGCTATGTGTGTTTGTACGATAAGGAGAAGCTATAGTGATTTACTTATATCTGTGGTTAAAATGTCCGCCAGTTATCCTCGATGATTGGCTAGTGCTTTTGCAGAAATTTTATAAATTTATGGTTTTTGGTCGTTTATGAGACTGTTAAAGAAAAAAAAAATTCGAAAGGCGTGTATAGAAGGTTTAAATCCAAGTGATTCATCTTTCTGAATTAGCTGGAATAGGACTATTTAATCTATGATGATCTAACCGCCCTTCCATTCTACTGTGAGGTACACTGTAAAAGATGAACATGATGTGCTTTCTCTCTTTTTGTCCATTATTAAGATTTTCATTAATGTGACATCTTAGTGGCTGGATTAGTAATTAAGCGCATTTGCTACTTGTTTCTTTCCCCCCTTTTTTTAAGTAAATCGTGATACCCCATGTAAGGTCTGCCATTAAGGAAATTGGCATGTTGAAACGTTGTGTATACCATATAGAGATTTACTTTATCGAATAATATAACACGTAGTTACCAGAGTTGAGGTTGAAGGTTGAGCTGTTGCACCTGGCCTAGTAGGAGTAACTGTTTTGTTTTTAAATTTGAGAGTGACTGAGATTACAAGGATTTGGGTGGCTAGTAGAATGCACAGGAATGGACATTGGCGATTACACTGAAGCTCCTTAAAAGCATGCCAATATCTGGAAAAACAATTGCTTCGAACGTGCTAAAATATTACTGTGTACAGATGAAAATGGTGATTGTTCATGTCATGGTTTAACTCAGAATCTGCTAGAGCTCTGGCGGATTCTCTTTTAATTTGCTCCTCTTAGTCCTCTACGTGACTGTTCAGCTCGATTGGGCACCCATATCCTGGCCCTATTTGCTATTTAACAGTCATATCACACAATTCTCTGAACCTTGGTTTTATAACTGAAGCCTGTCAATGGCTACACTAACAGACAAGGAAATCGGGAAATTTATGCTAACCAGTGCCCTTAGTTTCGAGTGCTACTCTGTGTTTTCTTTTGTTAATGGTTTATATTATTGTTCAGTCTTTGCACTGAGCGACTGGGTCTTATATTTGATATTTTTTATCTGAGGTATGAATGACTGACTTACCGTGATCTGGCTTGACAGAAACCAGGCAGGGCAGTGGCCTCATTAGCTCGGTTTAAGGATATCTTTGTTGGTGGAAGCCGATACAGCTCATACATTAGCAACGGGGTCTCAGCTGACCATTGAGATGATGATGATGACGACGAAAACTTAGCCCACCTTGCCACATGGAGAACAGAAGAAAATGCTAATATGCTAATTACTTTTTTATATCATTTGCTGTAATCTATGGGAATCTCTAGTCAGACGGTTGCACAGTGTACATAATTCTGTTTGCTTTCATGTAAGTTACGTTTGCAACTCTAGCTGGTTTTTTTCAAGGTTCTGCTGTATATTGAAATTTGTTTTGCTTTGATATTGGATGCTGCCACTTTGCAGCAAGTCTGCATGTGTAACTGCTCTATCTTCCTTTCAATGTTCTATTCCTTGCTGCCAAACAAGGCGTCTTCAGGTACCATCAGCTGTTGCTGTAGGCCGTCAGTCACGATGGTGTAGCTGCAGGTGCTAAATCGCACGTTGCACGTGAATGACGTGGGAATATGGACTTGGGTACATCGGATCCAACCATATGAAGCAAGCCAACGATTTGTTATGTTGTTTTCTTGATTCATATGCCTTTACGATGTTGAAGGATTTTGTTAATTGGCTGCAGGGAGCACTTTTTACATGCTTTTGGGGATCATGATGTTATATGGTGCTTGTTGTAAGCAGCCCCAAACATGGGATTACTTAACTGGGGTCCGAGCCGGAAAATGAGCTCTTGTACCTATTGTGTGAAGTATTGAATGTATCGTTTCTGAAGAAACAGCTCTGAAGCTAATTTTCTGACTTGAGATCGGAGTGTTAAACTTTGGTTTGATTGGCAGATGTAGCATGCTTAAGATGGCGTCCTTGCCGGACCCTTTTTTTTTTTCTAATGACTTCATTGACTTGTCAACGTCCCGAATGAGTTTGTTTCTTCTGTTTCTAGCAACATGGAATAAATTGCTCCCTATGCCCAGAATATAACTTTTAGGATTCAACTCATTTGGATTTTGTGTTCCAGGCATCCAGCGAAGAACAATAACCTTTTGTGATTTGCATTGGTGTTTCTGAGCAGGGTTTTCTTGGTTGATCTTCATGTGCAACCATGCCAGAATCAAATCAGAAGCTAGGAGCAAAGGCCGACGGATGTAAGAGGAATCTGCAATTGGTTAGTTGGTCTACTCGAACAATTTGCTGACATCTTATCTCTAGCTACTTTGTTTACATTTCCTTGTTGCACGTTTAAGGTTGACGACGAGCATTTTGTTTATCATTATCCACATTATGAAATGAATTACCCTACATCAAAAGGCTATCTTTGCAGGATGCCAAAACCCTTTGAACGGTGTTTTTAAAACTATTTCGAGGTCATTCCTGTTCAAGCATTATTCATGCTAGTTCAAACCTAATGGTACTCATTGTACCTGATGACATCAAGTATATCCATGAAAGTACTGTGCGTATATGGTTGAATGTGGTCTTTCACCAAATGATGAAGGTTAATGAAGTGGTCAACACTAAACATTGTTCCCTTATTATTCACTACATAGTAGTTTTGACTAGCCTTAAGTTTTTGATTCATGAGAGTAATTTGCTGAAAATTGTAGTATCATGTCACTTTCTTTTGTTGATCATCCCTTGTGAAAAATCTTGCAAAGAAATTCCAATTTAAGCATCTCTCTACATGGGTCGGTCTGAAATAGGACTATATGAGCTTTGCTGCAGGCATATGTTATTCGATATCTTATCGAGTTGGAGTCATCCCGTACTAATGCTAGGAACAGCCAAGTGTGCACGTCTACACAGCTATAGAAACTGTTGATGTAATGGGTACAGTCTCGGTTAATTGGTTTAGTTTCAGTTAGTTGGTCGGTCTGGATATTTGGTCAGATTTGGGTTACCGTATCAGGTTTGGCCCTCTGGGTTAATGTTTGGCTTGAGTTAATTGGTTCAGTTTGGGTTAATCAGTTAGATATCTATTGAACACTTCTGTTTGGGTTAACTCACTTTGGTTAGTCATTTCCGGTTTTTAAGCAGCTTGATTCTAGTTGGTCTAGTTCCAAGCTATGAGAACCCAAACCGAACCCACTCCAATTGTATATACGGAATTTCTATGGGTCGATAGCGTGTACTAATCAGCTAGGTTGTTACTTGTCAGATTAGAGATTCAATGCCTTGATTACCACGACCAGATTGGTGCATCAAGAAGTTGGCATAAGCAGATGGGTGGGTGGTGCTGTAAGATTGTTCACCCACCATTAACTTGTCACATGAAGTATAGAGTGTAGACTTCGAAGTTCGAACTCTTTGCTTTCCATTTAGTGCAAAATCTCACCCAACTTTTGCATCAGAACCCCTCGCTGTAGTATTTAGTTTGCTTCCATGAATGATTTTTACTACTCCTAGTAATGCCAGTATCATAGCACATCTCTTCATGCCTTGTCTCCTCAACCAATCTCATTTATTTCCTCTTCATCCAAAGTCATACTTCTTCATGCTCATTGCATTATCATTCTTCATCATATCATTATCATTATTCGTCGTCATAGTTTCATATGCATATCTGAATAGCAAATCCTGCAGCTGCTTGTATCAGGTTCTGTTGCTGGTTTGCTTATTTTCTTGTAGGAGGCTGAGATATGATGGATGCAGCACTGGTTCTGCTCTTGATAGGTGCAGTGATCGTTTACGTGGTATGGTTCGCGTTCATGTCGCGGTCCCTTAAGGGTCCTCGGGTCTGGCCCTAGCTGGGCAGCCTCCCTGGCCTGATCGAGAACTTTGGCAGAATGCACGACTGGATGACCGAGAACCTGAGCGCGTGCGGTGGCACGTACCAGGCCCATATATGTGCGCTTCCTTTATTGGCCAGGAAGCAGGGGCTCGTCACCGTCACGTGCAATCCGGGGAACCTGGAGCATATACTGAAGTCTCGGTTCGATAACTACCCGAAAGGTCCCACGTGGCAGGCCGTGTTTCACGACTTGCTCGGCCAGGGGATCTTTAACTCGGCCGGGAAGACGTGGCGGTTCCAGAGGAAGACGGCGGCGCTGGAGTTCACGACGAGAACTCTCCGCCAAGCGATGGCTCGATGGGTTAACCGAGCTATCCAGTTCCGGCTCTGCCCGATATTGGGAACAGCTCAGCTAAGGGCAGAGCCGGTGGACCTTCAGGACCTAATGCTGAGGCTAACGTTCGATAACAGTTGTGGCTTGGCTTTCGGAAAAGATCCAAATACCCTTGCCCCCCGCCTGCCCGAGAAGGGCTTTGCCACGGCATTTGATCGAGCCACCGGGGCCTTAATGCAGCGGTTCGTGCTCCCTGAAGTGCTGTGGAAGCTGAAGAAATGGCTCCGGCTGGGGATGGAAGTTAGTTTGAGCCGGAGCGTAATCCACATAGATAACTACCTATCCGACGTCATCGAGACATACGTAAGCAGGAACTGATGTATCAGTGGAACGAGGACCCACACGACGACCTGCTGTCAAGGTTCATGACCAAAAAAGAGTCCTACTCGGACAAGTTCCTCCAACACGTGGCGCTGAACTTTATCCTAGCTGGACGTGACACGTTATCAGTGGCGCTGAGCTGGTTCTTTTGGCTGATTATTCAGCACCCATCGGTGGAGGATAAAATCCTCCGGGAACTGTGCTCCACCCTGGCGGAGACACGTGGCGATGACGTGGCCTGGTGGCTAGCCGAGCCGTTGGATTTCGATGAGGTGGACAAGCTGGTGTACCTAAAAGCGGCTCTGACAGAGACACCGAGGTTATACCCGTCAGTCCCGGAGGACTCGAAGCACGTTGTGGCGGACGACGTGCTCCCCGATGGGACATTCGTCCCGGCAGGATCATCCATCACGTACTCGATCTACTCGGTGGGAAGAATGAAGTCGACGTGGCGTGACAACGGTCTCGAGTTTAAACCCGAGAGATGGTTGTCCCCCGACGGGAAGCAGTTCGTGATGCAGGATCAGTTCCGGTTCGTGGCGTTCAATGCCGGTCCGAGGATATGCCTAGGAAAAGACCTGGCTTATCTTCAGATGATTTGGTAGCAGCCGCGGTGTTGCTCCGGCACCGGCTGACGGTTGTGCCGGGGCACAAGGTGGAGCAAAAGATGTCGCTAACTTTGTTCATGATACATGGACTCTTGGTTAATGTTCACAAGAGGGATCTGTCCGGAGTTGTTGCTGCACGAACAGTCGAGGGGTAGGTTTGGGATTTTGGATTTTGATGCTGGGAATTGGGCGACAGTAATTTATTTTTGTAACTGTTGTGGTGAATAAATATACCTGAGCAGCTGCCGGTGGGCTGTTTGGTCTTTTTGGTTGTACATTATTCGTTCATTATTGACTTGCTGCTAGGCTGCTGACAAGTGTAATGATGACGGTTCATTTTCCTGCGTTTTTACTTCCCATGGATGAATGCGGAATCATTGGAGCTGTTGTATCCCGTTGAAGGACGAGATGTACAGAGTTTATGCTCATATGTTGTGCTATAACGCTAAGCTTTGTTATCAAGCTTTCAGTGATCAAGGTACAAGCTTTCCGCGGGGAGATTTTATTGACATTCTTCCTCCGGTTGATGGCACGAGAATATCAGTTATCATTTGCCTAGAGACCCTAAGTGGCCCCAAGTTCACTTCGATCATATATGGGATGAATATGATCATATAATCTCAGAAACATAGATCATAGAACATAAAACCTCGTAATCATAGATCATAGGAATACACACCATGAATATGACTCGCAAGATCTTTACACCACCAAGCGTATATATGGCACCAAAAACATTCATATCGAATTGAAGATTTATCACTATATAATCTCAAAATAACGATGTCACACGTACCCTGCCCTTATTTGAACACTCACGACGACTTCTTGGCAGCGTGTATGGACTCGACCTTCCCGTCATTCCCGCCGAGCAACATGTACTTGTCTTTGCGGGTTAGCTGTGTGCACTCGAACCCCAGCACGCCTGACAGGACCTTTTGAACGTGGTTGGCCACCTCGATTGATGATTTCCCTCCGGCCTTGACCGTCATCGACTCAGGTAGACGGTCAAGAAACGTTATCTCGTAGGTCGGACGTGGGTTCATGAAGAAGAAATATGCATCCCAGAACTTCACACCACGGACTGTCGTGCCATAGAACATGTTTTGCCTGTATACTCGAAGAATTTAGTCATCACGATATCACTAGATGCGCTGAGTTTAAAACACAAGGGGTTACATTGATAGTCACATATTTGAAGAATGAACGTCGTTACCTGCAATTGACTGCGACGGGCACAATCCTATCGCTGAGCTCAGCGAACAAGGCACTGAACCTCAGGAGGAAAGGCTCGCGGCAGGTGGTTCCTTCAGGGCAGATGACTAGATCCCCCTTCTGAAGAATGGACGAGATCATGGCCGCATCTGCTGCACGATCACGGGTCAAGGCAACAGCAGGGATTGGAGACAGGAGCCTTGAAAGCTTGGAGACGCTGTAGGTGACACAGGAAACCTTGCGTCCAAGCGCAATGGCAATAACAATTGGGTCAAGAGCAGTCCTGTGGTTGCAGATGTATAGGTTTCCAGGGGACCCGGCCGAGGGAGGCGGTGGAGGTTTGCCGCGGATGACAAGGTTGATGCCGAGCATTGGATAAGTGTAGCGCACAATGCGCTCGGGGAGTGGGAGGTTGAAGTATACCCTAATGATGGACAGGATGAAACCGAATGGCAGCCAAAGGTAAGTCAGAATTGCGTTCATTGGGTCTGGACGCTGGACTAGGCGTCCGTCGTGGAAGATGATCCGGTTCTTGAGACGATCTTGTGGCACCGGCTTTGCATCTTTGTCTTTGTGCACCATGTAACCCTCCTGTGCCATTTCAGAGGGAAGTGCTAAGTTATTAAGTTTAACCATGAAGACAACACGATGCAAAACTAGCGAGGCTAGACAACTAATTTGAAAAATGGAAAAGAACCAACTGGTAGGAACAAGAAACATAATTAGCAAAGAACAGCAGCAGCCAAGACAACATGAACTATTTTCAAAATAACATGATCGGCACAGTATCCTTCGCCTAAGTGACGCTCCGGTTATAATATGTTACTATCCTTCGCCTAAGCGAAGCACCGGTTATAATATGTTACTATAACCCAAGAAAACGGCTTATAAGACACAATCCCTGAGTTGTTAAGTACAAGAAATCGCTTTACACCCTGCTTGTGAGTTTTGCTTAGGAGAGGGAAAAAAAAAAAGGAAATGAAGAGAAAGTGGAAAATTTTTCCTCGTGAGAAAAAAGCTATTCAGCATAGACGAGAAGATAAAGCCAGAAACAGTGCTCTATCCTTTTATCCAGATCGAGAATAATAGTGTCCGTAAATGCAGGTTACAGATTACATTTGCGGTGATGTACATGATCGATCCCAACCTCAAGGATGCATGGAACCATGAACTTTCTAGATAAGAGTAAAATGTAACAATAAGGAATGTGGACCTCGAACGAAGCTGCAAAAACACTGTGATTCCATTTTTTAACCCTAACATATCACTGCACATGCTACAACATTCATGTTATAAAAACTTCACAATATCTATGATAGTAAATGCATAAACATATAGATGCATGTGCCACAGGGTGGTCCACTGGTAGATGGCAAACTGGCAATGGCACATGAATTTTCAAGCACAGTGAAGAGAAGACAATGAACTGAATGCTGTGTTTGAAATTATCATAGAAGAAGCATGCATGCATGTCTATCAAGTGTTGCTTCAGGTAAAACCAAGATATGAAATAAAACCTTTCTCATCAAGTGATCATATGCTAGAACTAAGGTTCAATTTCAGTAACAATGTTTCGCGTTGAGTTATCGGAATATGAATGGTACTCGACAGGAGAAGATAAGGGTCAAAACGAAGGTTAAAAGTTGGAGTATATATAATTAAGCTAGTAAAGCTGTATTATAAATTAGGTGTATTCTTGAATGGAGGTAGCATGGGCAAGATTAATGGGATAGATTGAACAATGGAGGGTGGTTGGTCATTTATTTTTCTACAGCTTGGTTGAGCTGTATAATAAAAAAAAAAACAGTTGAGGAATGAGATATATGATGCATATACTACTTGCTTTCTATGGCACAAATGGTCCCTATGGTTTTATCACACTTTATACTCGCTACTAGTACAAAAGCTAGACTTATCCTCAACTCAATTATACACATACATACACCCATTTTTGTGCACTTTCTTTTGCGTGTGATGTGATACTGTTGGGTGCAAAAGAAATTTGGTTGGTGTAGTTGTTGACCCACCTTGACTTTGTACTTGGATTTGCATGCTAAAGTAATTTTAACAAAAGTGAAGCTAAATGAGACCCGAGGGAGGAGTTGAAAATGGACCATCAACCAGATGTCAAAATTAAACTTGGATTATGATCCTCGAGAATAACAATTACAGATAATTCAGTCATGAATATGATTTAAAAATAACAAGATATAAACAATTTTATCCTTCAGACTATTTCTTGAAGTATCACGGTGCACAAGGACCTCGATGGAAGCCAAAGCAATTCTTGCATACCTATTTTTGCTTTTCTGCACGAGAAAACTGCAACAAACAAGCGATCCATTTTGAGCAATCAGCTCTGTATGAATTCAATCTCATACTACAATGCATTGGTATTTTGAGTGCATTCACTTGAACATGTACGATATACTAGCCCATCCGAATTCCTGAACATGCACAATCTGATCCGATACCATTTAGCCCAGTATTGACTTCAAACAAATATTACACAAACTCGTTTTGCACCTCAAGTCCAATACATTAGTTATTTATGTAACATTATCGTGTGGAGAAATCAATTTCAATCACTTTTTCAAGCATATGCAGACAGTACCACACTTCACACAATCAACCAAAACCCTAACTAGACAGCACCTTATCGAATCAATCAGATCCATCAAAACCCCAACCGATGACAGAAAAATCTCTTCACTCACCTTACCACATCACACAATCAATCAAAACATACATGAACCTCACCACATTACTCAAACCCATCAGAATCATTCAAAATCCGAACCGATGATAATAGATCTCGAACTCAAACGAAGAAGTCCCTTACCTTACAGACACTCATGAACCCGTGATCGGACCTCCGATCCCCGATCCCGACATCAACAACCCCCTCCCCACGAAACTCCTCCACCACAGCCTCCCTCTTCTTCCCCCACACCAAAACGCCCCTTCCCCTCACCCGCCCCGTCGCCCGGCCTCTTCCGTCCACCTCGATCTCCGTCCCCAACACCTTATCCGCCCCAAGCACCTCCTTCGCGAACGCCTCCACCATCACCCTCGGATTCGCCGTGACGATGACCTTCCTCTCGCACCTCTCCCACAAACCATAGCTCTCTGCCCTAACATCCGAAGCATAGTGTTTCATCAGCACTGCTCGTGAAGCCAGCTCGATGTCACGGAGTTTCAGGCCTTTCAACGAGATGAAGATCATGCATTGGATGGTGAGGGATTCGGAGACGAAGAGGTAAGATAAGATGAGGAAGGGGAGGGAGAGGAGGAGGAGGAGGCCGCGGAGGAGGCTGCCGGCCTCCACTGCGATTAGGAGGAAGTAAGGGAAGGAGGAGGAGGAGATCAGGAGGGTCCCGTCGAGGTCCGCCGCGATGGACCCGAACCGTTTCTTCGGGTCGCATTCAGTGATTGAGGGGAAGGGAGAGGGTGAAGGAGGTGGAGGCGCCATTGTTGGAGGTGAAGGGACGAGTCAAGGTGATGAAAGGGGGAGGTGAGAGGTTTAAATGGGGGAGAGGGAGGGTGAATTTACGGTTTTGTCCTTTAATGTTTTCTACGGGTAGTTTGGGAGAGTTGATTAGTTTGAGAGAAATGGTATGGATAATTCATTCTGTTGTCCGTTCATCTGAGGTAATTTAAGGTCTGTTTGTGAGTTTGGATAAAAAAAAATGATAATATGTTTTTTTTTGTTTTGATTTAATTATAATGTTTTGATCCGATACAAGATGTGATATAAGTGAGATTTATGAGAGGGGAGAATGAAGGAGGTGGTGGGATAATTTGATTATATTAATATAAGTTTATTATCAAATAAAAAAATAATAAAAATATTATATTTATATTAAGATTAATAAAAAAAATTATTATAATTAAATTGAAACAGAAAAAATATTTTTTTTCTTTCATATCTATCCATTTTTGGGAACAAAGTTTGAAAGGAAAATTGGCTTTTTTTTTTCTTATTTTCTCTCCGTTTTTTTTTTTCTTCCATGTTTAAAACTCACAAGTAAGATTAGGAAGAAAAAATAATACTACTATATTTTTTTTTTCTTTTCATTTTCTCTCTGAAAAACTCACAAGCAAAATATAAGGCTTTGACATCTAATGTTTTTAAGGATAATCAAAGAGTGTTAATTTACTTCCAATAAGAAAAAGGATCGTTTCGATATCATTTGTAACGTATATGGTAAATTCTCCTTATCGAGTTAGTCACCAAGAATCGTTTTTTTAAGGGAGATGGTGACGGTAGACGAAGAAGATCAACTGTACAGGAGAAGTGGGGAAGGGAGAGAGGCGATATGGACCGTATTGTGTTTGGGGAGTGATGTTTTGCCATATTTGCCCCTGCCGTCCATTTTTAGAGGGAGAACAAAGTTCGAAATCGGATCAAAGACCTTGTATTTGACCCTGAATCTGATCAAAGATAGCCTAACGGAGTTTTTTTCCTGGTTAGTAGATGGTTCATCTAAAAAACAGATGATACGACGAGTTAAAAGTCATCTCGTGTACTATTAGTCTCCCAAGGTACTCATGAGTCAAAAGCAATAAGCAACCTGAATATCAGATAACACCACAAATGTGCAAAAAGCTAATTGTTCAATCTCCAGATTATAGAAACTGCAGGTGTTATAACTTATAGGATCCCACAGATTAGAAGAAAAAAGAGAGGGTTTTGTTTGGCCAACTGTTTTGTGGAATATCAGAGGCTGGCGTCCTTGCTTGCCAATATAGTTGGATAGATTAAAAGAAGATGGTTTGGAAATTCAGAACTCTAAGTTATTGGAATTTGGAAGCAATCTGACATGCAACAAATAAAGAATTCAAGATTAATACAAGGCAATTGATACTTTTAAGATCATTTTTGTTTATCCAAGGTAGCAAGGAGTATTTCTGTTTTGAAAAATTAAGCAAGCGTGATGTGTTGGAGGAATCATTTTTTGTCTTGGAAATAGTTGCTTCATTAATATATCCATGTTTTCCGTATATCTAACCTTCCTAAGCACTCCCTCAAATTCATTTTAATTATAACAGTTTGACTATGTATATTTATTGAGATAAATTTTGACACGTGTCGTGAGACGACCAAAAATCATTTTTTAAAAAATTATAGTGAAACACTAATGATATTTTAAGTTATGTACTTTAACTTGATACTAGTGACATAATGTTCTTGTGTCATTAAGACGAAAAACAAAGCTCCTCAAAAAACATGTTGAATAATGAAAAAAAAATCAAGTACTACAATTAAATTAGGACGAAGAGAATACCATATTACAATATTGTAGTCATCTAATCAATCATGAGACTTATATGTTCTAATGTTAGTTCATAAAAGCCCTTATTTTTTGTTCAATCATGAGAGAGTGATTGTGGAGAATTATCAAAAATTCAACACAAACATAAAAACTCCGTTGGCTTTAAACCGTTAACTTGTTATGAAAATGAATGCGGGTTGATGATTACTTGATTTTATCAAAAAAAAACAAAAAAAAAAAGTTGATACATTGTTCTACCAAAACATCGAAGCCCAATATGTTTTGCTTTAACTCACATGACATTCATGTATGTGTGATGCATCTACCTCTATGTGTTCCCTAATCAAGACTTTCTTCAACTTTGGCAAACCAAATTGGGAGAAAATGGCCTTCAATTAATGGCCGTTATCTTCGGGTAAGAATTTATTGAGGTTGGTGTGTACTGTGTACATCAATGACAGTTGTCGACGCTGCAATTTCACACCCAACAAGTTAACCGGCGTTTTTTTTGATCGAAAGGAGATTTTTTTATATATATAAAAAAGGAGAATTTTATTATAATTAACTAATTAAAATTATCCTTTGAAAATGATGTATTTATACCTTTAGATCTTATTTATTTTTAAGACTATTAAATGAACTTATCTAATTACTTATTAATTAGACCTAATCATTTTGATTAGATTAGAAAATTATGTGTTAATTTATTACCTTGAGTCCTGTTAATAGACCTCATTAGTAAGATGTTATGTACATATTTTCAAGAGAAGAAAATCCCTCTTTCTCCTTCTAATCTCTCTTTAAAATATTTTATTATTTTGATATTATCTTTCGAAAAAATTAATCCGACGTAAACGTTTCTGTTATAACACGTTATCAGTACCAGTCTCCAACCAACTGAGATCAAAAGACAAACGAAAGTGCTTTATTATATTTGCATGATTTGATTTTATTTGATTCATATTATATGATTATAATCTAAATTAAACAATTATGGTTTCATCGCCGGACGAAGTATCGCCTGAGTGAAAGTGTATTAATTAATTTTAACAATATTTATGGTTCCACCGTCAGACGAAGTATTGTCTGTGTGAAAACTTATTAATCAGTTTCAACACGTTGATGTGATTTATCCTTTTTATGTGGATCACCCGTAAATTTCACGTGATTTATCCCTTTTGTGTGGTTCATCCATGAACATTGATGAGTTTGTCCCATTTTTGTGTGATTTATCCGCAAGCGACGAGAAACTTTATATCCCATGTTGACGTACTTGTTCCAAATTGTGAGAATTAATTTTTCTGTTTTTATTAAGGTACAAGAAATGACACAATGACCTCCAATGATGAAAAAATGACAAACAAAATCGAAACATCTTAACAGATTATTGTGTTATTTATTATTATTAGTAGTCCTTAATATTATAACAATCATTTATTTTTTCATTGTAATTAAATATATGCGTTGAGAATTTAATGAATAATAAAAGTTCTTAATATATATGAGTGAATAAAAAATTTATCAGCTGTCATAGGATCTGATTGATTTTATATCATTTTTATTAGTAAATTAAACAGCTTACAATAAATTACAGTATTATTGATAATAACTGAAAAATTTTATTATTACTATCAAACTGCTATATCCAAACTTTATATAAATAAGCTTACTAAATTTATCTTTTTGATGTGTTCAGAGAAATATGACAAACCTTACAAAGTTGGAATTCAAAACATTATACCTATCCGGAGAAAACTATCTATCATGGAATCTTGATATTGAGTTGCACACCTAAATATCAAAGGTTTAAAACATACCATAATGGAGAACAATGAAATAACTCCACAAGAAAATGCTCAAGCACTGATTTTCCTGAGGCATCACGTCCATGAGGATTTGATGCCTGAATATCTTACTGTCAAAAATCCATATGAATTATGGAGTAATTTGAAAGGGAGATTTAATCACCAGAAGATGATATTTCTTCCACTGGCCAGACATGAATGGACAACTTTAAGGTTGTAAGATTTTAAGTTTGTCCAGGAATATAATTCTACTTTATTCAGTATTACTTCACGTTCGACAATATGTGGAGAGCCTAAATCAGATAAGAAAATATTGGAGAAAATATATTCCACTTTTCACCTCGCAAATCCAACTCTGTTTCATCAATATCGGATTTTGAAATTTACAGAATATAGTGAATTATTTTTAATGCTTCTTATCGCTGAAAAGAACCAAGAGTTACTGATGAATAATTCCCAAACTCGTCTGGTTGGTTCCGCCCCATTGCCTGAAACAATGGCCACAAGAAGTGGTAACTGGTGAGGAAACGGACGAGGTCGTGGAGGTGTTCGTGGTCGTGGAAGATTACATAATCGACGTTATAATCCGATTACAAGTGTGAGCCATCAGAAGAGACAAGATGGCAATCAGGCACAGAGAAGGAGAAAAGCTCCATATAACAGACTTAAGGAGAATGCCAAAGGAAAGTGCTATACTTGTGGGATGAAAGGTCATTGATCTAGATTTTGTAAAACTGCTAAATACTTTGTTGATCTTTATCAAAACTCCATTAAAGATAAAGGTAAAACACCAAAGAAGAACTTCACTGAAGAACAGCATCAACCGATTCCACCACCTGAAAATATTATAGATACAACTGGGTGTTTCAATTGTAAAGCATATGAAAAGTATAATGAAGAAGCTGAATATGAATCTCTTGAATGATGAAAATATGTTTGTAATTCTCCGTAAAGTTGTATTGTTTGTGTATTTTCCTTTTTCAATGTAATAAACTTTATATTAATAAATGGTTTTATTTACAGAATTGTCATGAAAGATGTGTGCATTGTTGATAGTGCAACGACTCACACAATACTTCAAAGTAAGAAATATTTTTCAAATTTGCAGATGGGTGAATCAAATGTTAATACAATCTCTGATACTTCAAGGATCATTGATGGTTTTGGAAGTTCTAATTTCACACTACCAAATGATACGTAAATCCATGTCAAATATATCTTATAGTCCTCAAAATCAAAAAGAAATTTTTTAAGTTTCAAGGATAATCTTTTTAATGGTTTTTATTTAGAAAGTGTAACTAAAGATGGAAAATAATATCTTTATATCACCTCTTTCGTTTCTGCCAACAAACAAATCATTGAAAAACTTATAGCTTTTCCATCTGGGTTATATTTTGTCAAAATTAAGGCTATTGAGTCCTACAATGTTACGGATTCAAAATCCATTGATTGTAACACAGTTTTGTTATGGCACGAGCGACTTGGTCATCCAGGTACTACAATGATGCGTAGTGTGATTGAAAATACCAATTGACATCCTCCATCAAAAGGGCATTTTGATAAATAACAGTCACTCTTACATTTCTTGTTCACAGGGTAAGTTAATCACAAGACCACCTCCATCAAAACTTCCTTCTGAGTTTTCTTTATTTTTTGAAAGGATTCAAGGAGATATTTGTGGTCCAATTTATCCACTATCTGATCCGTTTAGATATTTCATGGTTTTGATTGATGCTTCTACAAGATGGTCTCATATATGTCTTCTATCTACTCGTAATGTTGCCTTTGACAAGTTTCTTACTCAAATTATTGAATTACGAGTATATTTTTCTGATAACTCCATCAAGTCTATTCGTCTTGATAATGCCGAAGAATTTACTTCAAAGGTATTTGATGAATATTGCATGTCAATAAGTATCTCAGTAGAACATCCTGTTCCTCATATCCACACACAACATGGTTTCGTCGAGTCATTGATAAAGAATCCAATTAATTGTTAGACCTCTATTTATGAAATGTAAGTTACTTATCTCTATTTGGGAACATGCGGTATTATATGCTGTAAGTCTTATCCTCATTAGACCAACTGCTTATCATAAATTCTCACCATTACATCTTGTTAAAGGTCAAGAACAAAATATTTCTCATCTAAAAGTTTTTGGATGTGCTATATATGTTTCTATTGCACCACCACAACGTATTAAGATGGATCCACAAAAAGAACTTAGAACTTATGTGGGTTTTGATACGCCTTCAATTATAAGATATCTTGAACCTCTTACTGGAGATTTTTTTACCGCACGTTTTGCATATTGTCATTTTGATGAAACTTTATTTCTTACTTTGAGTAAAAATAATGTTTTATCTAAACAAAAGTGAGAATTTATTTAGGAGACAATGGGGTTGCATGGATTAGATATGTGTACAGATCAATGTGAAAATGAGGTAAAAAGAATTATTCACTTACAAGACATTGCAAATCAAATATCTGATGCATTTAATGATGCAAGTAAAGTTGTGAAGTCGTATATACCTACAGTAAATGCGTCATCAGGAATAGACATACCTTATGAGAAGGATGTTAGCAGAGACCTTGTTAAGGCTCATATTCTTGATGATAAACCACGCTTGAAGCGTGAAAGATCGTTAGATACGAAAGACACTATACCACGAAAAAAAGTGATAAAAAATATTGTGTCAAGTGTCTCTAAAGGGACAGAAATCTCACAAAAAGAATTATCCTCTGAAAAGGATAAATAGCCTAGGTGAGATTCCACAATCTGAGAATCAAGAAAACTCGATCAATTATATGCATACGAATGTTGTATGGGATCGATAAGATGTCACTGTCAATGACATATTTGCATATACTATTACATGAGAAATTGATATGTCTCTTGAATACAGAAGTGTTCAAAAATATAAACAAAGAGAGGATTTGCCAAAATGGAAAGATATAATCCATGCTGAATTTTAATCTTTATTTTAAAGAAAAGTGTTTGAACCTGTAATTCCAACACCAAATGGCATTATCCCTGTTAGGAGCAAATGGGTTTTTGTTAGAAAACGAAATGAAAAGAGTGAGATCATGAGATATAAGGCTAGATTAGTGGCCCAAGGATTTTCACAAATACCTGATACAGATTATGAGGAAACATATTCTCCAGTAATGGATGGAATTACTTTTCGTTTCCTCATTGGTTTGACAACCATGAAAAATCTTAAAATCAGGCTCATGGATGTTGTGACGGCATATTTATATGAGAATCCCTGAAGGATTCAATATGCCAAAGACACAAAACTCCAATCAATTATACTAAGTTAAAGTACAACGATCGTTGTATGGTTTAAAGCAATCTGGTCGTATATGGTACAATCAACTCATTGAATATCTGATTAAATTGGGATATAAGAATAATGATGTATGTTCATGTGTCTTTACAAAGAAATCACAATGGCTTTGGTATCATTGCTGTATATGTGGGCGATCTCAATCTTGTAGGTACTGTATAAGATGTCACAAATACAGCTTCATTCCTGAAGAGTGAATTTGAAATGAAACATCTTGACAGAACCAAATTTTGTCTAGATATGCAAGTTGAATATTTATCAAGTGGAATTTTTATTTATCAGTCACTATATACTGAGAAGGTTCTTTCTCGATTTTATATGGATAAAGGTCATCCCTTGACATCTTCAATAATTGTTAGATCATTAGACATTAAGAAAGATGAGTTTTGACCTTTAGAAGAGGGAGAAGACATTTTAGGATATGAAGTTCCTTATTTAAGTACAATCGGTGTGCTTATGTATCTTACTAATTGCATAAGATCAGATATTATTTTTGTGATTACCTTGTTAGGAAGACACAGTTCAGCTCCGATAAAAAGACACTAGAATGGAGTCAAGCATGTTATACGATATCTTCGTAGAAGCATTGATATTGGACTGTTATATTCAAGAGGAGCAAAATCCACCCTAGTTAGATTTTCTAATGCCAGATACTTGTCAGATCCACACAAAACAAGATCACAAACCAGTTATGTATTTACATTTGAAGATACTATAATATCATGGAGATCAGTGAAGCAGACTCTTACAGCAACATCCTCCAATCATTCAGAGCTCATTGCTATGCACGAAACTAGCTGAAAATATGTGTCATTGAGATCTATGATACAGCATATACAGGAGTCATGTGGGCTAATCTTATATGAAGACAATACAGCTTGTGTTGCATAACTCAGAGGAGGATACATCAAAGACGATAGGACAAAGCATATATCGTCAAAATTCTTCCGGTCGCATGATCTTCAGAAGGATGGAGTCATCGATCTACGACAAATCCGCTCAAGTGATAACTTGACAGATTTATTCACAAAAGCATTATCGAGAGCAACTTTTATGAAGCTCATGAATAAGATAAGGATGAGAAGGCTTAATAATCTTCTAGAACAAAATTTCAATATTTAAGGAAATTTTGTTTGAGGGGGAGATTATACATGTAATAGCCCGAAATTTTGATATTAAATATACAAATATATATATATGACGCTATTTAATAATACGGACGATATAACGAATACGTAACGTTATATTGGGGTAACGTATGTGCTTAACAAACACACGTGTTAAATATAACGTACGTACGACGTTATAACGTAACGTTATATATATCGTAACGTTATAAAACAAAATTTACCCACGCGGGTCCCACCAGCCCACA